>AP028424.1:19815642-19903292 GCA_036509395.1 Antheraea yamamai
GAGAGTTATAAAGAGGACAATTAAAAAGAATATGTATAATGCTACGATCTTCAAGGCCACACTCGCAAATAGACGAGTCTCTAATTCTTAGCTTGTTCAAATGAAGTGGGGAAGAGCAGTGGCCAAACCTTAGCCTTGAAATAACAGTCGTTGTTTTCTTATTTAATCTCAGTTTAGAAAACCACGGTTTCATTGAAATTTTAGGTTGAAACGACTTATAAAATTGACCTTTAATTGAATTGCTCCATTCTGTATTCCACTTTTCCATCAAGTCTTCACGAGGCAGAGTAGAAACCAAATCATTACTATACAGATTATTAACAAAAGCACCTTGAAAAGCAGCCATTTTTGCCAATTTATCTGCATTTTCATTACCCTGAATACCTGAATGACCAGGAATCCATATCAAGGATACTTGTAAACTTAGTTGGTAGCAATGATTAAGTTTATTTTTAATAACAAGAGAGATAGCTGAGAAAATAGTTTTTTTAAACGGATTATGCAAAAGAGACTGTAAACAGCTTAATGAGTCGGCAAAAATTACAGCTCTAGATATTTTATTTGTTATTATATAATCAATACATTTCAGAATAGCTAAACACTCTCCAGAAAAATTAGAAATAAGAGGAGAATATTTAAAAAGTCGAAAATATCCGGAAGAGAACTGATAAAATGCAGCACCTACGCCTTGAGCATTATTATTATGGAATTCAGAAACATTTACAGATAAATCTGAAATATCTTCAGTTAAAGCTTTTGAAGCATCAGTAAAAAAAAATTCCGCGTTTGGAACGTTTTTATCAATAAACTTAAAAAGTTCAGCATCAGCATCTGGTTGGAAAATAAGAACACTATAATCGAAAAAAAATAGAGAATGACAAGGAAAAGCATTAACAACGCAAACGTATTTATTTAAATTTCTGAAACTTTGAACTAAATGCGGAATGGATCTGCGTTGCCAATAATTATTATTATAATCCAATAGAATGCTAAGGTATGCAATTTTATGATGAAGTTGATGATTTCGAAATTGTAAATATTTATATAGGAACCTATCTGATAAATATTGCCTTCTGATATGAAGCGGTGGATCAGCACATTCTATTTGTAGTGCATTAACTGGGGTGCTTTTCATAGCTCCTATGACAATACACAGACTCTTAGATTGAATTAGGTTAAGTTTATGTATTGCAGATTTATTAACTGGACACATTGTAAATGCACTATATTCTAGCAGACTTCTTACTAACGCACTGTAAACTAATTTTAAAGAAAAAGGATGAGCACCCTACCAAACTCCAGAAAGTGCTCTTAGGATATTAATATTACGTTCACGTTTACCAAATATGTAATCAATATGAGGCCTACCAGTACATTTGCTATCAAATTTCCTACCAAGAAAAATAACTTCATCACAAATGGGTAACATCAACTGATTAACAGAAACACTAACGCGAGGATTAGTTTTTCTACGGGAACAGATAACTGCTTTACTTTTAGAAACAGAAAGTGAAAGACAATGTTCAGAGAGCCATTGCGATAATCTATCCAGAGACTGTTGTACTATACTAGTGGCTAATATAACTGAATTATTAGAGGAATATATTAGCAAATCATCGGCATACTACATTGAGGCAAAACTGCAGAGTCTAAGTTTGCTTGAATAAACATTATACAATATAGGGCTAAGAACAGATCCTTGAGGCAAACCTTTCCAGAGTAATCTACTGTGATTGTCTACTCCCAGAGTTCTCAAGATAATTATAAAAAGATTTTTATAATTATCTTGATTATAAAAATTATTATTTAAGATAATTATAAAGAGATATTATAAAAAGATCGACCACTAAAAAGATTAAAAATGAAATCTATAAATTTTAAAGGAACATTAAAAAACTCCAATTTGTTTTTTAAAATAATCAAGTCAACATTATCATACGCAGCTTCTATGTCAAGAAATGCAGCCACCAGTGATTCATTTCTAGTTAAGGCAATTTGAATATCTGTGGAAAAAATAGAATGATTGTCAAAAACACTACGTCCCCTCCTAAACCCAAATTGAGAGATACTTAATAAATTATAATGCTCAAGAACCATTATAATCTATTTTTAATGAGGTGTTCGGTCAATTTAGAAAGAACAGATGATAAAGCTACAGGCCTAAAAGATTTCTGATCCAAAGGATCCTTGTTAGGTTTAAGAATAGGAATTATAATTTGTTGCTTCCAGGAATCCGGAATGCAGCCAGTTTCAACTACAATATTGATTATATTTAAAAAAAAAACATAAAGTAAAAGGTTTTGCATTAACAATAAATGAGTACGGAATGCCGTCGATCCCCAGAGTAGAATCAGAAACACGAGAACCAATTTCAATTCTTGCATTGAAAAAGGAGCATTTAAGGAGTCTATATTATCACTGTAATCAGTACTGTACACGTAAGGCATCTGATCAAAATTAGGAACATACTTTGGGGCCAGTTTATTTAAAAAAGAATCAACCCAATCAAGTGAAAAGGAAGTACAATTATTATTTTTTGTTGAAAACCTAAATCGACGAATATTACTCCAAACCATTGAAGAAGATGAATCGGGGGATATTGACAGCCAAAAACGTCGCCACCCATCCCGCTTCTTCTTTTTTAAAAGTCTTTTAGTTGCCGCTACAGTATTTCTATATCGCAGAAAGGTATTTAAATCGAGCATCAAATTACATTCTCTTTCAGCCAGATTTCGCCTGTTGATAGCCTGAGTACATTCACTATCCCACCAAGGAGACGATATATGACTGCTGGCAACATTTTTATAAGAAAATACCTCATCGGCAGCTGATGTCAAACACTGAATAAAATTATGATATGATTGATTCACGTTATGTGAGAAAACTTCTGGTTGAGTTCTGATTTTGTCATCCAGAATTTAACTAAATAATTCCCAATTACCGTTTGCCAGTTTATATTTCAGTAAAGGTGGAAGAGATGTTAAACGGGAAGCTGACGGTTTCGAAATAATTATTGGAAAATGATCGCTACCATATGATAAATTAAGACACCTCCACATGAAAAAAGAAGAGAGAGATGAAGAACAAACAGAAATATCTAGATAGCTACAAGCTTGCCCTGGAACACCACGACGAGTTATTGAACCATCATCTAAAATACATAAGTTTAAGTCATCACATAAATTAACAAGTTCAATACCCAACCTATCATCATTGGGAGCGCCCCACAAAGAGTGGTGCACGTTAAAGTTACCTAAAAAAATAACTGGAAAAGAAATGGATTCCATAATGTTCTTAAGCATAGGAATAACTGATATATCTTTGTGAGGAATATAGATAGCTAAAAAAATAACTGGGAAAGAAATGGATTCCATAATGTTCTTCAGCATAGGAATAACTGATATATCTTTGTGAGGAATATAGATAGAAAGAAATGAAATATTATCAATGATAGCTCCCACAACATTTAATTTTGTCTTGTCATATGAAGTAAAAGATAAAGGTTTAAAGAAGAGACTTTACTTAATAAGAAGGGCTGTGCCTCCAAAACCATCATCCCTATCATCTCTTAATATGAAATAACCTGGTACATTAAATAAAGTTTGAAGAAATTAAAAAGTGTTACAGTTATATTTTGTATTAAAGTGATAGCAACATGGTCCGGTAAAGAAGAATTGGAAATTAATATTCATTAAAGATGTAATCAGTTTGTTTAAATCTACACTGTCATTAGAAGACTCTTTACTACTACTATTCAAAGCACAACCATTATTTGATGCAGGAATTTCATAATCCTTAATTATACTGTTATGAGTTTTAATAGCATAACCCCTAGATAATGGACATGTGTTTTTTGTTTTAAATAAATAGTTTTTCTGTATGAGTTTATATTATTTTGTGGCTGTACATCTGGTGAGTGTGACTGAATGTGATGAGATGGGAAAGTCTTTTCATTAACAGTAGTAGATGTCAGAACTTCAGCAAAAGATTTTTTAACCGGTGGGAATACCTTTGTTGCTTCTTGATAGGATACAGAATGAGTGGTCATATAATGTTTGATGTCTCTTTATCGAATGAATTCTGGGCATGACTTGTCAGTAGCCTTATGAGACCCTGAACAATTTATGCACCTAAAAATGGACTCCATGTTACATGAAGAACCCTCATGATTATTACTGCAAATGTAACAACGTGGTTGACTCCGACATTGAATTCTAGTAGGGCCAAAATGGCAGCAATTAAATCATTGTACCGTAGGAAATATATATTGTTCAATTGCCAATGCTGTATAAAAACAAAAAACACGAGAAGGTAGTGACTGACCATCGAAGGTTAGCACTACCGTTTGTGTAGGTACCCACGATGCACCCTCTTGATTATTTACTTTCCTGCTAATTCTACGAGAACGTATTATTGTCCCAAAACCTTCAGGAACTCTTAAATTAGTCAGTAGATCTTCATGAGACCAATCTACGGGAATCTCCCGAACTATCCCCATTCTGCATATATTAAAAGATGGAACAAAAATTTTATAGTTACTGTTGTTTACAATAGGGTTTTTTAAAAATATATTCGCTGCTGAAGCAGATTTAAACGTTACAGCTAACCTATTTCTGCCAATCTTTTTAATCCTATCCTCCAAAACATCTCGCATATTATTTTTTTGTAGAAAAAAAACAAATTTGAGGGGATGTAATGACATCCTGACTGGTTGCGCCGCTTTATGTATATTTGGAAATTCCCGCATTATGGATTAAATCGCGTCACTTTGAAGCCCGACCAATTAATTGCGATCAGGTCACGCCATCTATCTAGCCCAATATCCTTCCTGGCACATGCTAATTCGGTAGCGCGCCGAGCCGCGCCGCTAGTTTCGATTGTGGTGGGCCGTGCCGCGCGCGACGGACGCGGGGCGGCCATTGTGTGTTGTGTTACTTCGTCTGCTATCGTCGAGTAGTTTATGCGGCTCGCACAGTGTCTTGTTGTGACCGCGCCGAGCCCGCCGCATGCTAACATTTTGAGTTTTTGCATGGTCGAGTGAGAAATAAACGCATCGTTACATACATGCCGACATATATTATAAACAATAAGTGTTGTGAGAGAGGAAACCCAGTGGAAAGAAACGAGAAACACCTAGCCGGCTAGCCACGTGGAGACTGCATCGCCGCGAGGTATGTGCCATGTTTCCTTCCTACCTTGTCCCTAATCGTAACTGATCGTAATAGTTGAATATCAAATATAGCACCCCCGCATATACAGTCCACTTAAATTGAACATAGATAACCCCGCACCCGTGAGCCCTCCGGTTCGTCGACCATCGGCGCCACCACTGACTTTGGATCATCTGATGTTAATTCCACATGGACCACATATGGTCCAGGGTCCGTGTCATTGTAATATTGACGAGTCGTGTTATTCATAGGAATATTAGTACTATTTGAAGAAATGGGAGTATCTGTTAATTGGCCTGGCTCCGAAGACTTGCTGAAATCATTAAGTAAAGTGATATCATTAGAAACCAACAACTGTTTAATTTTAATATTATTAAAACTTTTTAAAGGTTTAAAAGAATTATGCAAATGTTTCTTTTTTTTCTTAGTTTCATCCACGGGTTTATCAGATGAATTTGCTTTAGCAGATATATACTTTTCTGCGTCAATCAACGTTAATAAAGGATTATATGGAATGGGATTCTGTTTATCAGGAGGGGGGTCAGGATCAGGATCCAAATCCATGATTAAATAATAAAAAAAAAACTTACCACTGGAAGTTGCAACCAAGAAGAAAACTAGATAAAAAACATACACTAACGAATAAAAAGATCGAGAAAAAAAAGAAGTGAAGGAATAAACTATAAATATTTACCCCTCGGCAGCGGCTCAAGCTTAGGTCCGTTCCCTCGGCGTGGAGTCCTTGAGTACGCTACTCGCGCGATACAGTGACACAAAATCTTACATCACTGCGACAACATTACACATATCATCTCCACGCACGTGCACGCATACACGCTTACACATGCAAGTGGAAGGGTTTTATTTTTTTCCCTTATCAAACTGAAATAGTTTAGAATATTATCCGATACGAAATATATATAAGAGTTGTTGAGGTATGTATGCTTGGTACACATATGTATATGTTTCAACAACTCATATATGTATGAATAGTTAGCTTAGCTTAGGTTAGCTCAGATAGGTCGCGAATTGCATGTATCAGGCAACAGCCAAAGCCGAGGTTCATTCGGCTTTCGAAAGGGACAGAAAGGTCCCGCGCGTTTTTTAAAAAAAATTTAAACAAAAAAAGTTCGACCGCCTTATTTGATAGTTTCCGCCCTTTTTTCAAAAGCCAACAGTTATGAAAAAGTTTTGAAAAATTATGTCATTTGTATGTTTTTTTAATTATTAAGGCCTCTGGATACAAGTTCTTTAAACCTAACTTAGTATTAAAAACTATCTTAATTAAAATGTACAATATTAAAAGTTGCATCTTTAACATACATTAGAAATGTGTTAACGATTACAGTAATTCTACAGTATTTATAACAAAATTATATATAGGTTTATAAAATAATGGATTTGCTAAAAGCAATTGTAATTCATTCGGAAACTCAATGTTATTAGAAACGCTTTCAAGCTCTGTTACTAAAATAAGACTTTACATTTTAAATTTTCCACAGTTCATAATAATATGTTGAAGATCCGCAGGTTTATTACAAAAGTCGCATTTATCTTCTGATATAATTTTCAACCTTGAAAGATGCGCAGAAGGTCTACAGTGTCCAAATCACAATCTATTAATCAAGATAATGAACTTCCTTTCGGCATCTTTAACTTTATAAAACTAGGGTCTGTGCGGCGGGGTATTCTGTATCCTTGCGTACCATTTGCCTGCCTTTTTTCTGAGTGATACTCTTATAATATTCTTTCCAGATTATTTTGACTTTTTCAGTTAACATCTGAAGGAAATCAGTATAAGCGACATTCGTCTTTGTAGAGTGGTCTTCATTCCACATTCCTCGGGCCTCGTTCCTCGTAATACATTTACCTCTTTGACGTAGCTCAAACAGTAACCGTTAGAATATATGACATGGTTCAAATTAAATCTTATCGAATTATTTTCTAGCGTTAACAATACACTTTTACTAGCAGTAACAATTAAACATTTGGATTCATTTACATTGTTTATATACAAGAGAGCTCTATAAATTGCATATGATTCAGCTGTAAAAATACTACATTGAGTGCCCAATTTGAAACATGAGGTCATATGGACTTGTAGATAATAAGCAGAAGCCACATTAGGAAACGTACCCATACCACGTAACCCAGATTTGTCAACTTTTTAACCTCCTCCCAGCCCCCAGTGACCATCCATAATATATGAGGAGACCCCCTCCCTCCCCCACCAGTTTTCGCGTGGTAATTTATAAATACGATTTTTAATCATTTTTTGCAAACAGAAAGTACAAAATATATATATATATATACATACTTATATACTTATATATATATTTGGCTCATATATATTTGGCTCATATTTATCTCTAGTAATACAGTGCTTGCCGCATGACGCCAAAAGTACATACATATTTATAGTTACCATTTAAAATAGTATATTACATTATATACGTAGGCCCATAAAATAATGTTGATCAAGACGAAGCCGAGTTTGAGAAATATGTGACCTGAGACTTTTTTTTACTGGCAAAGATGTTTATACTATTTTAGTTCGACGAAACTTGAAAAGTGGTAACTTCGTTTAGTACTGCAGCCTGAAAGATGTTATTTTCCGGCCGGAGGCCAGAAAAAATATTAAAAAGAAGAAAAAAGTTATAGAAAAACATATCGTAACAAGACGTAATTTACAAAAAAAAAGCCTTTCTTTATTTTTCTATTGACAAGAACTCCTTTTGGCAGAATTCGTATCTACGAGACGCCAATATATAAATGTTTAAGTTGAAGAACTCCTTGAATACATTATGCATATTATCGGCGCTCTATTGTCCAACGAAGCACACTATCAGAGGGAGCAGTAAAATGATTTGTCCAAAACCTTGGGAGATCATTTCATAGCAGCAGGTGATTACAACGCCAACCATTCATTTTGGTGCTACAGACTCTAACTATCTAGGGACCACGAACTTCTGAAATGTGTGCCGGCAAGGACTATGAATATGATCTCAACAGAGCAATCCAAGTCTGATAAAAATAAGATAACAGATGTTATTGACTTTTGTATTACCAAAGGAATAGCAAAAAATTACATATCCTGCTGTAGTTGTTGGGATGCTAAGATTGAACCACTCCCCTGTTTTGGTAGAAATTAAAACTAAAGTCAAAGAAGCTATTAAAAATGTACACTACTTAACAAAAGAACTAACTCGTCTGTTTTCCGCTATCATAAAAACAATTCCCTGTTGCCATTCAACTCTAAACAGAAAATAATATCATACTTGCTGTTGAGTTCTTTAACAAAAACATTGAAAAAGCTGCATGGAATTCGATTCCAATAAATGAATGCATTTCTGCTGACCGACTGATATCACCCAACATTCTGGATAAAATCAGTAAGAACAGAGCAATCCACAAATTATGGCAAAAAAATAGATCCCTCGAGGTAACAAATCGCTTAAATCATCTAATAAGCGAGCACATTGTTGAACATGATCGAAATTCAGGAATACAGGCATATTTTGAGAGCTTCGATTCGACCACATCTACATGTTATTCCTTATGGACAGCAAAAAGGAATATTAAACGACCCATATCAATTTCCGCTCCACTAAGGAAAGCAAACAAAAGCTGTTTATGCAGTAACCAGGAGAAAGTTTATACATTTTCAGAACGTATGGTCAATATTTTTTCGCCCCACCCTTAAGAAGGTGTACAGGAATAAGAAGATAAATTCATGGGATTACTTAACTCCCTGAATCTGGATCAAAATGCATCGTAATTATTTACAAAAGAAGAAGTTAAAAGAGTAATACTCGACCCCGAGAAATCCCCAAGTTACGACTTCATTATCAATAAAATACTGTAAAGAATTACCTGACTGTGGGTTAACCCAATCACAACAATTTTTAACAAAATAACGGGACTTCAACTAATTCTACCCAAGTGCAAAGTTGCACAAATAATTATGGTAATACAAGCAGATAAAAAAACCAGAAGATCCAAAATTATATAGGCCGATTAGTTTACTGCCTATACTAGCAAATTTATTTGAAGCCTTCAGATCGTTATCGAGGTCACCAGTCATAGAATATCAAAAGATAATACCTGAACATCAATTAGGATTTCGTTGCCGGCACTCTACCACCGATCAAATTCACAGGCTGGGTAATGAGGTAGTCAAGTCTTTCGAAAGAAAGAAATACTGCAATAGTGCATTTCTGGACATATCACAGGGTTTTGATAAAGTATGGCATGAGGGTCTACTATTTAGGGTTAAATCTTTGTTATCTAACTATATCTATACAAAAGTCTTTCATAGAAAACAGACATTTTCTAGTCTTGCATAGGGAGGCTCTCACACTGGCCTGTGTTATGGTTATAATATATTGATGCAAGAGTGCCTCAAGGTGGAGTTTTACGTCTAATACTCTACTCGATCTATACGTGTTCTATAAAGTATACTATAGAGATATGTACTATATACCTACTTCAGGTTGTATCAGTACTGAAACATTCGCTGAAGATGTTGCAATCTTAGTATCTCACCAGGTTCCATCAGTGGTAGCGGAAATGCTGCAAAAGGGACTAAATAACGTCTCTACCTGGTTAACATACTGAATGAATCCAAATCAGTTACTGTTATTTTACCTTAAAAAAAGGTATCTAGCCGTCAGTGGAGCAGAGCCACCTAGAAGTTCTACGAGGAGATCACGTATGATATCTAGGTTTACATCTGGGCAAGCGTTTCACCTGGCAAAAGCATATAATTGCCAAATGCAAACAACTTGTCTTACGTATAAGGAAATTCAAAAACCTATATGGACTTATAGGATCCAATTATGGAAAACAGGATTTCACTCAAATGTAGAAATGTAATTGTACAAAGATTCTAAAATAAATTGCTGTGGATAAGAACTGACGCTCCTTGGTTTGTTATAAGTAAACAACTGTATTATGACCTTCTAATAAAAATAGTTATGGAAATCCTGGAACAAGCAGAAAACTATAAAACAAAGGTTAATAAACCACCCAAATAGCTTTGCAAGGGAATGGATGGATGAAGATCAAACATCTAGCAGATTAAAATTCAAAATACTCTAAGATATACTTAAATCCCAGTCAATTAAAGTAGGATGTGACATAAGTTGCATACCGAGCATGCCAATTTAAACTCCGACAAATATACTATTTATTGTCCCAGAAAGACAGCCTGTTTAGATTGTAATGCAAAGTACACAATAAAAAAAATTTAAGATATAAAGTCTCGGATCACATGCAATTGTTAGCGGAGGCGAAGTCGGAGCTGTTAAACATGTGATACGTGACTTTCTTTTTTACAGGCCAAGGTGTGTATACTACTTTTAAGTTCGACGGAGCCGGAAAGCGTCATCTTATTTTAGCGCAGCAGCCAGAAAGTTGCCACTTCCCGGCCCGATGACAGAAAAATTATCATCAATTGGATACGTATATGAATATAATTTACAAAAACAAGTCTTTTTTCATTCTTTTTGTATTGCCTGCATTGACAAGTAATCCTTGTAACATTCAACGAACGCAATGTACAGTACAATCGATTGTACGTCAGTATTATATCGGCACAAATTCTCGTCGATTTGCTTGGCAGTTGTACTGCCCTACAAACTGATAGTTTTCAGTCAGCTGACGTCTTGGTATATGTACATCCCTGTTGCTGCCTGTGTGTTTAAAAACGCGAGATTTCCTTTTTAGGATATTGGCTACGTGAGGAAAACCTAACCCCCTCCCTCCCCCCTGTAACCAAGCGTGGTACTTTCATGAACCCCCCCCCCTTAATGGGGCACGTGGTTTGAGTACGTTCCCTTATCTGACACTTTTGATCACAGAATAATATTACTCCTAGCGGAGCTTTTGATCCGTCCGTATATAATGTATAAACATTTGACAGATTATTAATATATTCCAAGAGATCAAAGTGGCTTTTAACTTTCCCAAAATCAATTAAGTATTATTAATAGCACAATTATATCCAATTTCATAAATAGGCAAAGGGTTTGCAATATGGATATTCCTAGATACATTTTTAATGTTTAACACAATTTTTAATATTTCTGGTGAATGTTCAGACACAATATCCTGAACATCTATGTTAGCATTATTTACAAAAGTTGCTGGAAGATCATGTCTAGGCAATATCCTATCCAAAACAAATGTATTGTCATTGGCCAATAGTTTGATACAACATTTTTGAGCAATCTGAAACCGTCTTATTTTCTTTCATTATACATGTTTCACACTCCATTGCAATTACTGGAGTAGAACACATTGCACCAGTTATAATCCTTAATGCTTTATTTTGAATCACATATAACTTCCTAAGGAATCTACTACTCGCACACTGTAAGCTACAGAGCTATAGTCAAAGTAGCTTCTAACTATACCTTTGTAAAGGAGAGACAAGACCTTAGGATCAGATCCCCAGTGAACACCAGCTAAACAACGTAAAATATTTAATATTTTGGTAGCATTACTGATAATATTATTAATATGTGACTCAAATGATAATTTTGTGTCCAAACAGACCCCAAGAAATTTCTTATGTTGTAACCAGGTTAGTATACTGTTATTGTATAGAACAGAAGGAACGTCATACAAATTCTTTTTGAAAACAACATTGCACCACTCTTAGCAATATTTATATCTAATTTTAAACTAGTATAAAAATTATGTATTTGGGTCAGTCCATTGTTTAAGCCTGCAATAGCTTTATTGACATCTTTATTTATACTATATACAACAATGTCATCAGCAAATAACAGACACTTGATTGAGGATTCTGTTAAGTACCTGTTTATTCGTGATGAATAAAGATTATATAGCAAGGGAGATATTGTTGCTCCTTGCATTGTACCTTTATATACATGCCTATCTATCATATAAAAATGTAAATATCAATTTGCAAACTTTTCCAGGTATACCAACATCACTAAGAATAGAGACAAGAATTGAAGGATCTACATTATCAAAAGCACCGCTCACATCAAGAAAAGCACAAACAGTATATGAATGACTGTAGAAGGAATTCTTAATATCAGAGATAAGAGACATAGTTTTCTGCAGTACTTTTACCTCTACGAAAACCAAACTGTTGCACAGGTAACATATTACATTTTTCACTAGAAAATTCTAACCTTAATTTAAGCATACATTCAAATACTTTTCCAATACAAGATGATAAGCAGATTGGCCTATAAGAGTTGTAGTAATTTTCTGGTTTTAAAATTGGAATGACACACTGTGTCTTTCAGGTATCTGGTATCCTTTCAGCTTCCCACAACAAATTGTATATCTTTAATAGTACATTTTGAGCTTTAGGATGGAGAGTTTGAATTAAATTATAAGAAATGTCATCAAGACCAGGTGTTGTATTTTTTCTTGATCTCAAAGTTACTTTAAATTCATTAATTGTAAAAGGTTCGGAGAGGAAGGAACCTTCAATGCTGCCAGATGAACCGAAAAAAGTTTTTAACCTTGTTATATCAACTTCTTTTTCAGGTGGAGATTTGGGGGAGCATATTTATCTAAAAAGGAAGGGATCCATTCATCGTTTTTAGGAGTTTTTTTATGTGCTACTCTCTTAAATCTTTTAATGTAATTCCATATCATGCTAACAGGTGTGTATCTATTAAATGCCTCGCACAACAATCTCCAACTTGTTTTCTTTTTTACACTAAGTAATTTCTTTTTAACAGCATCAACTTTTTTGTACTCTATATAGTTAGTGTGGGAATATCTCTAGTTTCTCAAAGCATCTCTACTATTATTCACAGCAATGGCACACTGCTCATCCCACCAGGGTACTGGCTTTTTAATTTTGTATGAAGTGTAATCACAAATTTTTGGAATACATGCCAACTTAAGGCTATTCATAATATTACAAAAGCTATTATAAATACATAATATATTTTCTGATTCCAGACTTAAATTTGCAAATGCTGTTTCACTTAATGAATAGTATTTGGACCAGTCTGCTTTACTGTAAATAAAGCACTCAGAAGGGGCACCAATTTCATACTGTTGTACAGAAGTTTGAATTTCAATAATGGTAGGAAAGTAATAACTACCCATTGGGTCATCATGCGCTTTCCAGTTACATAAAGGTGCTAATTCAGGACTGATACAGGATATATCTATTGCAGACGGATTGTTGTGAAGGGAACCCATAGTGGTTGGGGATCCAGTATTTAAAATGCAAAGATCACACTCATCTATTAAATTATAAATGTCATTACCTCTAAAGTTACAAGTAATACAACCAAAAGCAACATGGTGCGCATTTAAATCACCTGAGGATAGGCTTAGGCAAGCTATTAATAATACATTTTAATTTTCTACTTTTAAAACGGCCACCTCTAGGAGGACTATAAGTACACAAAAGAGATATCTCACCGATGTTAGTTTTCAAAACTATAGCAGCTGACTGTAAATAGTCATAATAAGGTGTATGAGAAACTTTATATTTTAATATGTTTTTGATTAAAATCACAACTCCACCATGACCATCTGGCCCATTTTGAGAAACAATATTATAGCCTGGCACACTGAAATTACTTATCTCTCGCAACCAAGTTTCATTTAACATACATATATCTATATTGTGTTCAGAAATAAATTTTATGAGCAAAGGTTTCTTATTATTAACACTCTGAATATTATATTGAGCTATTGTTAATTTATGTTTAAGAATTTCCAAACTATTGTTGTTCATATACTAGGTGTTAGATTATGTAAAAAAACTTCTTTAATTTTTTTAAGAGTAATATCGATTCTTTACTAGAAGAGTTAGCTAATGAAACTAGTGATTTTACTATAGCGTTAATAATTATATCATTATTGATAATTTGTTCAAGATCTATATTTTTCTTAGTATCATCAGTTTTGACACATGTACTTTTATCACTAGAAATATTATTATAGTTTTCTATAGATTTAGGTATAGTTTTTGATTTGAAGGTAGGAAATTCTTCAACATTAGCCCGTAGTACAGAGGCAAAATTATGGTTTTGACTTAGTGACCTTTTCTGTTTCTCTTCAATTTTTTCCTTTTTAATAGGGCAATCTTTCGATATGGCAAGGTGGCCCCCGCCGCAATTTACACAACAAATAATTTCAGATATGCAATCTCTGTAAAGGTGTTCTCCATCACAGGAGGAACACATCTGGGTCCCTCGACAAACTTTAGCAGAATGGTTAAATTTAAAACATTTGTAACATTGTACTAAGGGTGGAATATATGTGTGAACTTCATAACGAAACATATTGAGATAGACATATTTTGGAAGAACAGTTGTGGAGAATGTTAGGGCTACTGTAGACAGTGGTACAAGTTTCCTGTCAGCATCTTTTTTTAGAAATCGTGTAACAGAGATTACTTTAGTATCACTTGTAATGTTTTTATAAAAATCCTCGTTGGATATGTCAGTAGGAACAAATCTGATTACACCTACTTTTTCCACAAGATGTGCGGGGATTAAAGAACTGAACTTATTTTTGTTCAGGAAATTGTCCAATTTTAAAAAGTTATTCGTTGCAGAAGCTTTCTTGAAAGTGACTCTTATTTTATATGCATTAACTCTATAAATACTAGTAAAGCCTTTTAACTTTTTCAGTAAATAATTGTGTGATTTTTAGAGGGTTCTTGTTACCTAATTTTTCTTTTTCCTTGGATTCAAGGTATACTATCTATTCATTGGAGCTATTATTTTCCAGAAACTATCTTGTATAGTTCTTTTTAAAATATACTTTGTTCTTGTCTTCATTTTTCAATCCTGCCACTTCAGTACAAACTCTTTTTTGATCTGAATGCCGTGAGGATTCGTCGTCTTCACCATCACTTTGAGTCACCATGTTTGGAGACCACTAAATTAAAGTATTAGAGTCTGTCTAATGAAAGCTAAGAGTGAAAAACTGCGGTAAATTAAAAAAAAATAGGTTGTGTATCAACTAGGAATAAACATATATGATACTTTTATGTATAAAAATAATACACTGATATTTTTTTATGATCGTAAGTTTGGTTACACTTAGAAATTAGTATATTATTGTATAATAAATTATGTTAAATTAGCTGGTTACTTTTTTTTATTTTGCATGTGATTACGTATGCTTATTGCTTACCATAATTCTGTGCATTAACCATATGTTTTTTGCTATGGAAAAATACGCTAGGATTTTAAAGGGAACTACATCAATAAGAACCCACATTTTTTTGTAAGAATATTATAATATATATTTTAATACAGATAAAATAATAATCATAAAAAAATTACAAATCATAATCAATGTCTGATTCGAGGAATTCAATGCCACTAAAGGAATCGATACTGTCATCAGTACTTTCACTGCGTACGTTGATGATAAATGGGTTCAGTGTATCCGAAGGATTCTGTCTTTTTGTTTATATATATTTTCAACATTTATTACATGGTCGGTACATTTTTTCCATATATTTCTGCCTTCTAAATCTCTCAACTTATCAATCGAAGAACGGATTGTCTCAATCTTCATAGGATCATTAATGCATTCGTCTGAAATAAGCACATGTATATTAGAAACATTTTATTTAATCGCATGCGATTTCTATTCTAAGTATTATAATGACATTTTCCTATTTAAGTTAATAGACACGGTTTATTCTGTAATGTAAAATTTAATTGAATAAAAATTTTAAAGTATCAAAACCAATTCAATAACACCAGTAACTTTCAAAATTAATGTAAACAATTGCACTTTTCCATTAAAAACGGTATCACATTCAGTTTTCAATTCATTCTATTTAATAATTATACTGTTTAACATCTCTCTGATATCACTATTTATTGTTTTAAACATTATTTTAGTTTAAACACCCCAAAATACGGTTGTATGATGAGGTTACAAAACAAGAAGTGACATTTGTTGCAGTGTTACCAGTTTATAAAAACGTAAAATTGTCACTCTCAGCTTTCATTAGACAGCCTCTAACCGATAACAGCAAATTTATATAGTTAAACAACGAAAAGAAAAAATAAGGTTTTGGATACACTTAAAAGCGCGCGCTTCGTTCAACTTCCCGCCAAAAAGTCTCATTTGTATGTACGTTAGTGGAGTTGCCAACGTCTTAATACAAAAAACATCTAAATTTCTGCAATGTTGTGCCGAACGTAAATAACAAAACAAATTTAGATCTGTAAAATATTATTATTAATGTGCATTTTGTGCAATTTGTATTCTGGTGTTGGGCCAGAATAAATAAGTATATTTTAGCATCACAGCATGTAGATTCTCTGTTATAAAAAACTGTTTAGCCCGTCTATTTTCCCTCGAAATTAAAGATAATTTCTTATACTGGTAAATATATTTGGAAGGTAATGAAAATTAAAAAATTAACTGAAAATTTAATTTATGTTTTTTTTTTAAAATATATAATGTTATAAAATCGTAAAACTCACATTCAAATAAATATACAATTGTTATATATACTACAGAGCTTTATTTTGACGCCTAATATTTTGCTCGAAAATAGGCAATGCCATCTAGTTGCTCTTATGTGAGTAATTTAATAATTAGATGTTCCCTCAGCAATAGATACTGTTAGCTTCCATACATTGTTTTTCTTTCCAGTTGTTATAGAGAAGAAGTGGCACTGGTATGATTTGGTTACTTAAGTTACTTTCGAATATCAGGATAAGGATTATAGATTCGTTAGAAGTATTAATATTCTGTAATTATAGATTATGGCAAATCCGCTTGATCTAGAGAATTCGTTTGTCGAACTCAAAGGGAAAATTACCGAGACGAACGAGAAGATACAAACTATAGATACTGAAATAAATGTAGTCAAACATCTTTTGCTTCAAGGCAATATAACACAGATTGCGATTGGTACGTTACCTCCGAAAACGAAAATTTGGGAGTCTATTGGAAAAATGTTCTTATTTACTGAATTAAACGATATGAAGCATAATCTTAAAAAAAGAGAGTTACAATTGAAAACGCTTGAGTTGGAATTAGAGAACGAAAAAAAAGAATTAAGAAAAAGTTTGAAGGTAGTGAAGATAATAATAGACAGATGGTGCCGATGAAAAAAGGGTAAAGTGATATCAATTAAATTATCATTAAAGTCCTGTATGTAAATGGCTTAGATTTCAAAATATATACCATTGATTTTTATAATGTCAAGGGCACGTTAAAGGGGGAAGGGTGAGAGATCATCCGTTTGTGAAGGAAAAATGCAGAAGTAATTAGTTTTAGAGACATTACATTTTGAGGTTTCGGCTATTGATACTAAGCTCTATGAAATGTGAACTATTGACGGTTAATTTCTTTTTAACACTTATAGACTTTCTGCAGCGGTCTGCTCACCTCATTCTTATGATTTCAGTTTCAACATAAACCAACAGATTCAGAATGCAATCCAGATTTACTACAGAATTATAATCTCATTCACCTCTTCATTTTCTATTTCAATTGTAGTACTCCATGTAATATTTTTAATTATTTATAAGCAATATATTGTACTTAGTTGAAGTTAAGTTTAAGTATATCATTTTTTATGGCTGTGAACCTCTTTTTGCACTTGATACTTAAAATTGTCAGTTAGTTTTAAAAATTCACCTACTGATAAAACATGTTACAAAAAAATTATTACAAAATCTTAATTTTTTTCCTTTATTGGTATTATTTATTTTTTAATTATACAGTGAAATAAATAATTACTTTGTTTCATTAATTTTGCAGATATGTATAAGATAGCGTTATTTTTAATGTCTAATTTCAATATACAACATTTAATGATTACCTTATTATTCTGTCTATTTAAAATAATATAATAAAGTTATAGGAATATTTACAATAAGAATTAAATATGTCTTAACAAAACATGTTTCTTTCTGTGTCATAACATTCTTGTAATAATTACTTTGTTTCATTAATTTTGCAGATATGTATAAGATAGCGTTATTTTTAATGTCTAATTTCAATATACAACATTTAATGATTACCTTATTATTCTGTCTATTTAAAATAATATAATAAAGTTATAGGAATATTTACAATAAGAATTAAATATGTCTTAACAAAACATGTTTCTTTCTGTGTCATAACATTCTTGTAGCTAGAATTTCTAATTTAGTATAAAACCACGGTGTCGTATAATTTTTATAGAATTCATGTCAGTGATGAAATAAGGGTGGAGATTTAAAACAGGTATATTGCACACTGCACACAATTTGTCAAGTGATCTTTTTTCACCACAAATTATCCTATGTTCTACTCCACCACTTATAACTTGTATATATTTTCAGCTGTTTGAGTTTGTGATGGATAAACATTGAAACAAATAAAATTTTGTATTTATATTGTATAAGAGACCCGCTCCGGCTTCACACAGGTGCAATATGTGTGCAATGTGGCATCAAAAATGTTGAATATATCAGTTTTTGTTGCTTTGATATATACAGTTCATTAGTTGTAGGAAGTACTTAAAAATTTTCAAACAAACAATATATTTTTGTTGTGCATAATTTGAAATATATGATATCTCCTAAAATATTCATGGAAATCAAAGACATTTCTAATTTACATTAAGTGCTCTGTGTAAGTAAAATATTGAAGTCGATAAAGTTTTATACTTCATTTGTCAAAATAGTATAATCAAATATTTTTTAATATGTAAAAGATAAAAAAAAATATTACTTTGGGTTATCTTTTGGATATAGACATATACCACCCAAAACTTTTCTAGATGTGTTTTTAGGTGCAAATAATTGTAATAGATTATCTTTATGTATCTCATAAAGTTATGACAATACTATTAGTGTAAATGTTGAAAAAAACCTTTTTATGACTTCACTAGAATACATAGAGTTTTCTGTAAAGAATAGAAAGAAATCGTTGCGATAAATATGTAACCAATAGGTTATCTCATGTTTTAGTAAGATTAGTAATTGTTTTTTTAGAAAAATAGTGTTAGATTTTACAACAAAGCTGCAAAGAATATTATCGATTTGCCGGACAGTAAGTTAAGTAGCATATCCAGTTTGTTTTGATGTCTAAAGGCTTATTGTAGGATGGATCAATATGTGATCGATTTTGATGTCTGTAACTAACACCTCTCTTTGTGCACCCGTCAAGAATGAACGAAGCTATAATATTTTCAAAATATATACGATGTACAACTAGATGTTTTGATGCCATTATACGTCTCGGCGAACAAAACCGTTCACAAAAGGTGATGCCAATTAAATTGTGGATGTCGAGTTTTAATATACTATACACAATTTTATGATTTTATTAAGCACTGTTTAAATTTGAAATTTCACGCGGACTATTTTTTTTTCGGGCTCTGATAGCGACAGTATACTCGTAATCACAGAGTACTTTATTTTTTATAGGTGGTAGAACCATGCTGAAGCTGTTGCTGGTTTTACCATGAATGGGTCTGCTTGCCCGGGGCAATACTACCCTCTCACAGAAAACAGACGTGAAGTAACAATGCTCGCATTGTTGCGTTTCGTTCGGTCAGTGAGAGTGCCAGAAGACCTCCTCCTCTCCCCCTCCTCTCTCCAACTCCCTCCTCCTCCAAACACAGGCTGGTAACGCACTTGCGACTCTCCTGGTGTTGCAAGTGTCTATGGACGGTGGTGATCACTTAATATCAGGTGACCCACCTGTTCGTTTGCCTCTTATGATATAAAAAAAAATATAAGAAAAGTACAATGTTCGAAATTGTTATTATTTCTATGACAACTTTTATTCTTACATTGTTTTGAGTACCGTTACCATGTTAGGCTAATAACAATTTTTACCTATAATTTTTCAAAAGACCTTTAACTAGTTGCCTTTTAAATATAAGATTTCCTAGAAATCTTAAAAACCCTCCATTCACAATAGTTTTAACTTGGTGACATGAGCGTTAGAAGCAGAGTAAGTAAAAACTCTTTTTTACCTTTATGGTTAATCAAATTCAATGTTTTTTAAGTCTATGTCGTATTTCGAGGTCAGTGATTATCTTTTTATTATTTTAGCGGGAAAAATATGAGTTGCGTGTAACTTTAAAACAAATAGTATAGAACCAACAGTTCAGAATCATTGAAGGTTAAACATGATGATTATTTTGAACCTAGAATTACAACTGCGATATTTTTATTTGTGTAATTGACAATTGCAGTGATAACGATGATTAATGGATTGTTTTTCATGGTATAAAATTTTTTTTTTTTTTTCTCGAACTGACTATGCTATTGACCTGGTAAGGTCTTTACAGCTTCACCGGACTACAAATATAAAATATATTCTTAATTCAATATTTGAGTAAGAAAAATTCAAGGAAGAAAGCCCATTTCTTTATTTCCTGGAAAAGTCTTATTAATTAAAATTATCACATTAACAAATACTTAGATGTTTTCGCTACAACTAGCGTCGTTATTGATTAATAGTTACGGAATAAAGAGGTTTTTCCGTGGTTAACACTCGTGTACTAGCCAAAGAATACTATCCGTAAAAAGGAAATGTACTAGCAATATTTGCTTTAGTTATGTTGGCATCACTGTATTGATCAGTCTTCTACAGTTGTATTGATTAAATGTTCATTAGAGATGAGCGGATGGGACGCGACACAATAGTAGACGAGTTATATTCAATATTCAGACCTATTGTTAAATTTAAATATTAAAATAATGTTTTGTAATTTGATTTAATAATATTTACCTCAATACGTACAAAATTATTATGAATGTTAGAAGTATAAGAATCTATATATAATTTTTATATTATGTTCTAAATAATAGGTACACGCTGAGTTTAAATACAATATAAATAAACTTTTTCCATAAATTAGGCAGAAATTTTCGAGAATGATTTAATAACTAATAGATAAATGAAAATGTTTCTTTGCGAAAATAGATATTATTTTATAACTATACATAATAAAACTATAATTACATAATAAAAAATGTGTGCGTGTACTAGTGTACACACGTAAGAAGTGAAACTTGTTTAAGGCCTTATTTTTCGAAAAAAGATCTATATGCAATTTTCAAGAAATTGGAAAAAAAAAAAAAAAACTTTTTTTTTTTATAAAAAAAAAAATTAATAAAAAAATAAAAAAAAAAAAAAAAAAAAAAAAAAAAAAAAAAAAAAGAAAAAAATAAAAAAAAAAAAAAAAAAAAAAAAAAGGGGGGGGGAGGAAAAAAAAGATGGAAAAAAATTTTACCAGGAAAGAATAAATATTATATATGGAGTACAAATCAAAATTAATTACTACTATAATATATTAAATGATATTTTCAAAATTCTTAAACGTTAATCAATACCGTTTAAATGTATAATTTTGTATTTGCGAGTATAAATTGACTTTATGTACAAGTAGAGTTGAACTAATTGAATCGATTATGAACTACAAAGTAGACATACCTATCTCTAATTTTTGTATTGTCTTCTCTGTGATTGTCTTCCCGCGTAATTTTTTCATCCATTACTTTCGGACTAACGTGTTGTTTATGGTTGTTACTCGATTTGTTACAAGAGGTCACAATATACTTTGAAAAAAAGATTAATTTCGTATTTTCTCGTATAACAATAACATCGCTATGTCTGATCGGCGTAACAGGTAATAACGAATTAATATTTATATATAACTGATCAATACTCAGTACTATTTTTTTTTCTATAGTGGGTATTCCTTTAATAAAATGTCGTTTGAATTTAAATTCCTAATACATTTTAAAACACAATGTTTATACTCATTTCATATTGAATTACTAAAGTTTGAAAATTTTTAGATTATAATTATTATCTTTAATGAGCAACTGGTAGTAAAGATTTTCGAAGAAATTATATCAGAAGTTACTCTTTGTTTGCATACTTTATCCTCTCTACGTTATAATATTTGTTTTTAGTAATATCATTTGATTGCATAATGTTACTTTATTTATTTTGTAGGTATAATGTTTATTTGTACATACACTCTGGTACTACTTATAAATTGATACCTTGTTTAAATTAAACAATAAAATATAAACTTATGAAATGATTATCTTGCATTAAAATTAGATTAAAGGTAATCGGAGTTTTAAATCTATAGTAAAACATGTTTGGAGGGTAGTTTACTTCGAATCATTAGAAGATATGTGAAAAGTCTACACAAAGCACTGCTAGCTATATGGCAATATACAACACTAGCGGGACCAGAGAATGTTGTCCCTCCCTGATAATAAAAAAAAAACATTGATAAATTATATACCTAAACATTCCTCATGAATCAGTATACTGGTGAAAACCGCATGGAAATCCATTCGATAGTTTTGGAGTTTATAAACAATCTATCTTGTTGTGGCAGAGGACTTTGTTTTATACAATGTAATGATTTTCTAAACATTTATTTATAATTGCCAAACAGAATTATTAGTACTTGTTTCTTTTGACTTCACACGACTATTAAAATCATTGAAAACAGCAGCTGGGTTTTATGATGAATTGTGCAGTGTCTTTTAATTGAAATCCCGTTCTACTTGAATCCATTAATATAAATGAATTATAGTTCATTAGTCTTGCTCAAACTCATAACTGGCATGTCTTTTGAAGAGATAAATAGTCAGTGGTTAGTGTGAAACCGTTTAGATCAATGTAGGTTCAAATCTTTAAGAATGAGTCTGTCCTTTTGATGAAAGAAGACATTGTGTAGAAAACCATGTAGCAAGGATTTTTAAGCCTGCCTGACTAGATAATTCAAGTTGAAGATCTGCTGGCAAGCATCTATGAAGTGTGTTCCAGCAAAGGAGTAGCACTTAAGAGCCAGTGCTTCTAGATTTAGTGTGTTTATCATCATCAACCACATAGTCATTTATCATCAGGTGAGATTGTGGTCAAATACTTAAAACCTTGGAAGTATAAAAAAACGACTTACATGAAATGTTTTTATAAACTTTGATTCGCAAATCTTAATAGTTAATACTAATAAACATTCCACCTTCAATTCATGGAGCTTAATAATATTGGCTATATCTTATAAGGTTTGATTTCATTTGGTTGCATTTAAATGAATCTTGATTGTAATACAAATGAAATTTTATGTTCGCAAAATATAATCACAATAAATCACAGTTAATCAATCTATTTATTCATATCAAAAGTATTGGGACAATAAAGTGTGGGTATTTACGTTGAATTTCTGAAAAATTGTCTATGTACAGATTGAATCGTAGCCTTGATATTAGTAATAAGTGAGACGCTATCTGATATGGTATTTAATATAAAACTATGAGTATGAGTACTAATTGTGTTACTATATAATACACACCAATTTATCTTTAATAGTCGGCATAGAAAGTAAAAGATGTGGCATTATGTCTACTATATAGTATAATTCTTACAACAATTATTTCGTATTAACATTTTGTAAGTAAATTTACCAAAATCTTTAGGAATAAAGCAGTGTTTTTAAAATTACTCTTTGATTATGGATAAATTATTGTTCTGTTACTATTATTACACTCTAATAGTGGTAATACATTTGGTTACTATCTGTTTGTTTTTTTATATGAAATCTATTCTAAATCATTTTGATGACACGGACCCATTAATGACAAACTAGAGACCTATTAATACTTCTATGTACATATTTATCTTGCACATCTATTAAAACCAAATTAACTTACTGAAAAGTCCTTAACTGGTTTGATCTTTTGAAGAATTGATTATTGAACAATTATTTTTCTCTGTCAATTTTTGATTTTAATTTTATAACTCAATTTAAATGCTCCATATAGAATAATTTTGTTCTTGTCTTATTGGTGAACATAGTAATTTGATTAAATTAACAAAATCTTTGACTTAAATCATCCAATTTTGTTATTAATAAATAAATACACAGTCTCTTCTCACAACATACATATTGTATTATGTTCTCAGTTTTGCAGGGAAGCTGTTAATTTTTTTACTTGTATGTATTCTATTCTAGTTTGAATTTTCTCATATAATATGATATAGTTAATTTTGCTGGTTTTTGTTAATTAGACTAGACCAGTACCAGGATCTGTAAAAGCACTTTAAAGTACCAACAGAACTACACAAACATTAAAATTGTAGTAGCTTATATTTGTAAATTTTACAGAAACCGTCGTAATAATTTAAAAAGAAAAATGTCTTCGGGCAACCAAGAAGAAATGCAAATACAACCATCTGAATTTAATTTAAGCAACAATATCAAAATACCCTCCTGTGGGGGTATGTATCATATTGCCAACATGTTCAGCTTAATAAAAGTTAAAAAAAAAAAGTCAAGATTATTCAAGTTCTCCTTTCTATTAATTTACATATAAGCATTACTTCATCAGATTGGGTCCATGAAAAAATGACATTAATCTTAATTTGTCAAGTGTGTACAATTATTTGTTGATTTCCAGACACATGTCTATTTTATGCATGGACTTTGTTATTATGTAATTTATTATTAGATAGTTTTATGTGGCTTTTCTCAACCATATTGCTCCAAAGGTTGTATAGAAGGTTGTTGTTGTTGTTGCTTTATGAGTTAAAATCAATATTAAGTGTATAAAATGTGAAGTCGGATTATTGTTAATGTTGTCCAGTTTATTGAAGAACTCTTACACTTGTGAGAGTTAAATTTTATTTTTACTTACTTGATCCAATGTTTGCAGTGGGTGTTACACATTTCTTAAATGAAAATGTGTTGAAGAATATGATTGATAAGGCCTTAAAAGCTGGTTTTCGTATGTTTGGTAAGTAATATCGATGAGTTAATTAGAATACCCAAAGGAATATTTTACAGTGCATATTTATTTCATTTTCAGATACTTCTCCGCATTTCGGTAATGAAAATCAGTTACGGGCTGCTATGAAGGAACTGTTACCAAAACACAACTTGCAACGTGATGATGTGTTCATATCAACTAAACTTAGTAAGTAGAAACAAGTTTGTAAGTTAGTTTATTAATAGTACTTGTGCCTGTTATTATAATATGATGTTGATGATATTGATCTTTCAGCACCCTCGGATTTTGGAAACAGTGCACGCACAGAAAACGCATTCTTGAAGTCATTAAATAATCTCGCATCAGGTTATATTGATTTATATTTAGTCGAAAACCCGGGAGTGCACAAAACCTTTCAGAATGACGTTACTAATAACCAACTGATTGATTCAACATGGTCAAAATTGGTTGAAATGTATGATGATGGAAAAGTTAATGCTCTCGGAGTTTCAAATTTCACTGTGGATATGCTTGAAGATTTGCTGATGTGTAACCATGGTGTTGTACCTGCGGTGAATAAGGTATACTAATTTCAGAGTGTATGTCTAAATTAGTAAATTTTAAAACAGTAAACTTTATTTACAGTTTCACTTCTATAGCTACTCTGAGATTTGCTTTGTCTGTGATAGTTGAAAGTGCTTCCAGTCCTTGTTATATATATATTAAACTATAATAGCATGTCAATTACTGTCTAGTCTATAATCTATAACCATCCCATCTGCAGGTGAGGCTACCATTGATCTTGTATTGTTCCATGCAAATGCCCCATGTCATGGCAAAATCTGGCGTAATGTTTATTTTCCTGACAGGATAAGCTATCAATGCATCTGAGGAAATTAATAGGTCTTTACCTATGAAATTGCCGTTCTGCAATACTGGCCATTTCAAATCAAAATAATTTTTGTTTGGCTAAGAATTCTAATTTCAAATTAATTTTATTTTAAAAACATGGAATTTTTTTTCCAAAAGTAGTCATTTGTTTATTGATTAGTGTTACATTTTCATCGCATTTCAATCTTTTTTGTCATCATGGATACGTTAAAAATTCGAGTAATTATGGAATATGAGTACCGTCGTGGCAGCAACGCGGCACAAAACATCAACGACGTTTCCGGAGCTAACACTACAAACCAACGCACCACCTGTTATTGGTTTGCTCGCTTCCGTTCTGGGAATTTCGACCTGAAAAATGAACCTCGCGGTCGTCCGAAGACTTTGGTCGACAATGACGAAATAAAGGCGATTGTGGAAGCTGATGATACACAATCTACGGCTGAATTAGCAGCAGATTTCGACGTTAGCGTCAAAACAATATTGGTCCATTTGCGTCAAATTGGCAAGGTAAAAAAGCATGACAAATGGGTGCCCCACGAACTCAATGATCGCCAGCGCGAAGTACGCGTCGAGACGTGCCTTGCACTGCTCAACAGACACACAAATGAAGGAATTTTGAACCGCATTGTTACCTGCGATGAAAAATGGATTCTGTTTGATAACCGCAAGCGCTCAGCAAGTTGGTTGGATCCTGGTTCAGCACCTAAACAATGCCCTAAACGAAAACTTACCCCTAGAAAAGTGATGGTCACTGTTTGATGGTCTAGCGCCGGTGTGATTCATCACAGCTTCTTACCAAACGGGGTGAGCATTACTGCAGATGTCTACTGTGAAGAACTGAACACAATGATGGAGAAGCTGGCACATCTCCAACCAGCATTGGTCAATCGCTCGTCTCCGCTGCTCCTGCACGACAACGCGCGACCTCATACTGCACAGCAGACGGTCTCCAAGTTGCAAGAACTGGGGTTGGAAGTTCTCCGTCATCCGCCCTACTCACCAGCCCTTGCGCCTACAGACTACAACTTTTTCCAGAATTTGGATAACTCCTTGGCGGGAAAAAAATTCAATACCCGAAAGGCAGTACAAAATGCCTTTGAAGAATTTGTTGCCTCCCGTCCAGCTGATTTCTTTAAGAAGGGCATCAATAAACTGCCACTGCGTTGGCAAAGATGCATTGATTGCATGGGTGATTACTTCGATTAATACAAATAAAAAATACGTGAAAAAAATTCGTTTAAATTTTTTCATACAAAAAACGGCAATTTCATAGGTAAAGACCTAATATTTTCATATTCTGAGCTGTGTTTTTCATATTCTGAGTTTCCTCCAAACTATAATTCGAATTTCAGTCTCGAATTGTCTCTGGTCTCTTGTGTTTTTCTTGAAGGATTTAGGACAGCTATCATATCGGGCTTTTGTTTTAGAGTGCAATCCTATCTTCTTGGCCAGATGATCAGCCATTTCAATGCCTACTTCTCAAATGGGTACTCTTATCTAAATCAGCTATATCACACTGCCTTGTTTATTATTGTTTATTAGTAAAATGTAATATTCCTAATTAGTTACTGTTAGCACAAGTTCTTTTTTAACATCGACATATGTAGGTATTTATATTTCATTTAAATGTGTTTAGTCAATGGCTAAATAGTTTTTCTTTTTTTATATCTTACTATTTAAACAATAAAGTATTATATTTGCTGCTAAAGGCTAAAGTGGTATTTTATTGTATCCACACTGCAATTTGGCTCCTCTACATACATTATCATTATTATAGGCTTATACAGGCTGAGCCTGTGCTATGTCACTACGACCGAAGAGATTTTTTTGATCGACCGGCACCGTTAAAGTTCAATGTTTAGTCTTATAGCCTTTATGTACGATTTTTTTTTCATCGACAGCGACCGTATCTCTTCCGAGAACAGTATGTATGTTCAGAATCTGGTCGCATGTAGGTTTCAGTGGATCAAGTTTGCACGATAGGTTCTTTAGATGCTCCAATAAACTCATTGGAATGGTTTTATTTGGACAAATTATTCACTAATTTTATAATCTATAATTTGTAATTGTCACTTCTGGCATCGAACCATGTTTCTGATGACATTACAGAACGGTTTAGGACCGATCTATGTCCCCGCTACTACAGCTCTTACTTCATTGCCCGCAATACCATGTGTCGGAACATGTCGCAGGATGTTATCGGTGTTGTTATTCTCATTTAGACTGTTCAGCTTTATCAAACAACTGGTCAGAAGACTTTATACAATGGAATCTGAAACCAGTGTCAAGAAGGTTTTTAGGCTATCTGAATGGATAATAATTATAAGCTTATTCCATATATTATTCCAAATTCATATCAGCATACATATCAATATGCCGTACACTTCTGCCTGGAAGATGGAGGTGGAACTAGGAAAATTAGTGAATTCCGTGAAATTATATGTAGCTCTACATATATTCCAGAATCTACGCTCTATACAGTCTTGAACCATAGTTAACTGCCTGCCTTCCAATATATCTCACCTTAGTCCAAGAGTTCCGTGATGGAATCTCTACAATATAATATTTCTTAAAATTATTTTCTTCACTTATTATATCTGATATGATACCCGAAACTAGTGTTTCTATCACTAATTCCAGTAACAATCTGGGGGCCAGTGATAACTATTTCGCCCACTCCTGGACGTATATTCTTGTGCATGTTGATCACGTTACGTTTTTTACATGAAGGTAAAAGAGGCTTAAGATTTGACATACGCCCAGAGTGGAGTGGTACAATGGCGGCCGTAATGGCTCCCGTCGTTAAGATAGAGGCCATTCTTATTGAGAGCCACCTTGGATTGACTCACAACTATTGAGAATATTGGAATTCAATTAAGAGAATGGTTTTCAGTTTTGTAAGTCTTGATTTCGTACGTAATTGTGAAGAGTGCTCCTATTGACCCGTCTCCTTTGCGATTTTGAATCACCATGCGGGGATCCATTTCAACTCTTCGTTATACCATATATTGCTACACCGTCCGCGTTTGTTATCAAGCCGTTTGGTCTCGCTTGCTACGAATAGGGCGGTCCAGTTGCATCAAACTACCCAATTATCTTGCCGATGACGTGTGCATAGCCAGAACGACTTACTATGTAGAACGGGACGGCGATATTATGCAGCAATCTTCTCTCTGTTTACTTAGTATTTACAAGTAATTAAATATGACATTATTATTATTTAAGTACTACATTAACTATTATATATAAAAAAACAAGTGTTAGTACACATTTAACACTATTCTAAACAATTATGAAACTACTACATTGTTACTATTAAACCTATGTACTTTATACGATAAATCTATCTAATACTATTTTCATACAATTGATAAAAAAAGTACAAATCGATACTTGTTATAATCTAGTATAATATGTCGCGAACACTTATAGTGTAGTCAAATGAATTCTAACGACTGATTTGCCTTTCTACACCAAATTATATATTCGCATTTTTACAGCGTATAAAATGTGGACATAACGATGACTGTCTCTTACGTCATTGAAAAAAAAATGTCTCTGTTTTAGGTCGAATGGCATCCGTATCGCAATGAAAAGGATTTATATAGTTTCTGTAAAGAAAATGATATATTGATATTGGCAGATTCTACACACGGAAGTCCCATCGTCCATAAAATGCTAAAAGACCCTCTTATTGTGAAGATAGCACAGAAGCTCGAGGTGAAACCTTCGGACGTAATAGTTCTGTGGTCATTGCAGCGAGATACAGCTGTTATACCGACGTCGATTAGTGCTGATACAACAGAAGTTGATAGTATACCTAGGAATATCATGATTTCAGATAGGGACATGGTGGCTCTGGATATACTCGCCGAAAGTAATGCAATCTCCATGTAAGAAACTGATAAGCTTCTTGAATAATATGATCTCCTTAATGCATTTATAATCATTCTAAGTTTAATTAATATTGGTACGGTAAATTATTTTATCAGGAAAAGAATAATTATTTTCCTGATAATTATATAGTCTCTCATATTGTTGTTTAATTTAAAATATAGAGCTATATTTAAATTAAATTTGAATATTTGCCAAATGCGATCTCAATAATTTATGATTTTGTTAAATTAACTATTAGAATTATATTTCTTTAATATGAGTCAGAACGTCGTGATAGGTGG
The DNA here is from genome assembly GCA_036509395.1 of Antheraea yamamai. Classification (NCBI taxonomy): domain Eukaryota; kingdom Metazoa; phylum Arthropoda; class Insecta; order Lepidoptera; family Saturniidae; genus Antheraea; species Antheraea yamamai. The sequence goes on from AP028424.1 coordinate 19,845,613, forward strand.
AAATATGCAATGGGCTTTTATATTTAAGTACATTGTAAGAGGAAGTGTGATAAAGGTAACGATCGAGCTTTATCCATTTTATACGTAGGTAACTTTTTTTGCAAATAGCAAAATTATAGTTCATGTCTAATACGGTTTTTCTAGATCTAACTAGTCTTAAAATATCGTCGGCTTACTGACAAAATGAGATATGTAACATTTTGTTACATTTATGAGAACAACCTATCAGGATTTGAATGTACACTGAAAGAACTAAACGAGAGGCAGTATTTAATGAGCAATTAAAATAATAATCTGTCGTATTAATAACATATTTCTTATACAAAATCAGAACACAATAACATAAGAAATACACGAAAATGGCAGAAATGTATTTGTCTTATTTTAGCAGTTAGTCGACGACATATTCATATTGTTTTACTCACTTTTTTTACAAGTCATTTAAGTTCTCTTTAAATATGTATTTTCTATAAACTGCATTTCTATTATCATTCAATTATATTTTAGTTATTTTATTGATTGTCACCTATTATATTATATATATGTATATATATTGATATTAGTAACGTATATATTAGTGAGTTCATATTTCTAATAAAATGTTGATATATTCATTATATACTTTATCAATTGTATTTTGTACATCTATATAGTGTTTAAATATAAATTACACAGTTTGTAAGTCCTAGTTAAATTTATACAAAAATACTTTATAATGAGTTTAAACATTAGACCAAACCATGAACTATTATTATCATTTTAAACATAAATGCTCATGATTACAATGCAGAGAGTTCATCTTGATCACATCCACTAAACTAAATTTGCGAATATTAGTGTATGAAAATTCTTAAATTTATATATTTCATTATAGCTCATTAAAAAAATGTACCTACGTAAAGATTCCGGCATTGTATGAAAATATTATAATTTAGTCATAGATTTTGTTTATATGAATGGGAATAAAGCCAGATTGTTCGGGTTTAGTACAAGTTGATTAACTTGCCTCATATTAACATCATAAAAGACTGGTAAAGATCAACGAAAAGGTGATAATGGCTGTGAAAATTAAACGACGTACGAACGAGATATATTTCTATAGTTTAAATTATTAACAGTAATATTTATTGTTAACTATTAATTTTGATTGTATTTATTATTCCTTATTTGGTCTACAGACCGTAGCATAAGGTTATACTGTAGCAGATTTCTGTGGAAAGTAGCATAATTTAGGCAAAGGTAGGCCCTTAGGTATGCCATTAAATATACGTTTATCAAATTATAAAATATATTAAACTAACAGTTAAAATAAATATACACAATATTGAAATGCATTTATACAATCATATTCTTTTGAATGTTTCAGTACTTATTAATTAGAAGGTAGATTTAAATTCTCTGTGTATAAAACATTCTTAATTGTTATACTAGTTGTCAATTATTCTTACATATAAACATAACAGAATTGTTTACCTTTTCTATTGTTTGATAGTCGATTTCAGGTATAGTAAGGATTTAACAATTACTTGGAATTAAGATCCGCCTATTAGATGATGGAATATTATAGATATTAAAGGTTAAAAATTCTATTTATGATGATTATTTAAGAGCTATATATACTATAACTTGTTTAAGTGAATTATAAAAGTACCATTAATTTGTTCTCTATTAAATTACCATGGTGTTGTTGGTAGTAGTTGTTATATTAAAAAAAACATAAGTGCTATAGATGTATGTCAGTCAAAGTACATGAAATAAAAAATTGATTCAAATTACTGTCTTTTTTATTTAAGTACATCTTTTATACGGATTTTTCACGTATTGTAAGTACTAACAAAATTGGTCACTATTTCATTGTGTCCTTCATTGGTTATTAACGTTGCATAGGCCCATTCAGGAATCTTGATTTGCGTTTAGTACATTAGAAACTGAATTGTCGGCTGATAATGTTCAGTTATAGTAGCAAATTACTAATTAGAAGTTTTATCATAAAACAACTGAGTAAAAAAACTATTTAGAACTTACTATTTGATCACTAACCACAAAATATGTCAATTTTCCTTGTAGCTCTGTTCTACTTATTGCATAAAGCATTGGTGTCATAAGGCTATTATAGAATGGATCAGTATATGAACGATGGTAATGTCTGGAATTGACTCATCTCTGTGCAGCAATTAAAAACTATTGTCACGTGTAGTGTATACTAAATATATACAGTGTTGGTCATATAATTAGAAACACTTCTTATGAATAAAGAAACTATAACTTCAACGTATAAGTATTCTTAAAAAATATACACATTCAATAATTAATAATCATGCAATAATATAGCCACTTAAATAAAAAACTCATTACATGCGTAAAATATATAACATATCTTACTTTTAATTACAAACTGAGTCTTACACATGTAGTTTATTTTCTGTTACTGGCCGCTTTGACGCCTAATTAGAAACATAAAAAAAACATCCGTAACTCGTTCTTTTTTTGAATTTGGAGAATAACATATTTCTTTCTGAGCTTTTTCTATTATTTTGGCGGCAATTCAAAATTTAATCTGAATTTTATTTTGTTCAAAATGGGCAAAAATAAAATTAACAATACCAATACTTATAAAAATATTGTTTTTTATTCTTTTTTGTTGTTGTTTCTGATTTAAGTATTGTAACCGATTTAAATGTTTGTCCGTAATGTAATATTGAAACTGCACTTGTGTAGTGGGATTTATATTGTTTTTTTAATAAATGATAAATCGTTGAACATGTTGTTGTCCTATTTATTGTTTAATTTCAAAATAAAAACAATTGCGGTGAAGTATCTTACATAATGTCAAGGACCGTTGGTAGTGTTTCTAGTTATGCGACCATCACTATATATATGTTATTCTCGACAACTGGGTTGTTTTCCGAACCGGTGATAGTTACGACGTTCATAAGGGCCTAAATTGAGTAATTTTTTAATAATTTAAAGAATAGGACATTGGTCAGAATGCTTTCAAACCTAACTACTCAACCTAATGATGAAATTTTTATACACTTCAGGTATACAGAAAAGGACGGAAACAAAATCGAAATTTAGGATTTTCTGAAATAGCTTATAGTATATTCATCTTAGTGATGAATATCATGATGGTCACCGCTCTTAACAAGGAAAACTTCGATGCTGTACACCGTACGGTCGAAACAGATTGGCACGCGACTTATCATGAGATTCGGGCATCCTTAGGCACAGTGATGAGTCAGATACAATCACTCTTATAAAAACATCTGGGTCTGAAAAACTGTGTTCCCGATGAATCCTTCAAAATTTAACTGAGGGTCAAAACGTAGATTGTCTCAGCTGGTGCAATGTTATGCTTACCAGATTTATCGAAGGGATGTCAAATTTGATGCGAGATATAGTGATGTGCGACGAAACATGAATTTACAGCCACGATCTCAAAACAAAGCATTATTCGACTGTATTAATATTTCCAAGTGAGGCGAAACCAACCAAAGTAGCGGGTCTGCGGTACGCTGCTAAACAAATTATTGATCTTTTTTTTTAAACTGGACACGTGGCTACTGTCGCTTTGGAGGATCATCGTACAGTGAATAACTATTAGTACAAGTTATTGCAGTACAGTCGCGTTCACAATAATTTCCTTTTTGTCAGTTACTTTGTTATTGCTATTTTCTTTTTCTTGTTGTACGCCGTGCACATGTTATATTTATTTATCACTAGCTGTACCCGCAGCTCCGCACGCGTTTTTTTAAATCGTATTAAAGAATTATAGAATTGTGAGACTATGTACAATAACAGAAACGCTCTTTAAAGACAATTGTAAGTACGCCGCTTACGCCACTAAAAGTAACATGTAACGTGTACATTAGGTATATAAATACAAAGAGCGTGTCAAATGAGGTTTGTCATCAGCAACACATTTGGAACCTTAACCCACCATATAACTACCTCAGTGCTCACTTACAATGTATGAGGAACTAATGAAACAATAACTTAAAAAATTATTATTAAGATTTACATTACATTTAATATACATTGCTATTGTTATAATTAAGATTTTGTGACTATACAAAAAATTAACGCTTGTCTGTTCCGCAAGAAATTGTATTATGGAACACTTTACGTAATACGTTTATAATCTAAGATCTTATTAGGAAGACCTCTATATCATTAATGTTATTAATAATTATAATATCGAATTGTAAACAATAAGCTGATAATTACTTATCTTATTAAAAATAAAGAATGAGTTGAAATCTTGCTAAATTTCATGCAGACAAAGTCGCGGGTAACAGCTAGTCTAAAATAGAATAACCTCAACTACTTTTTATTAGGTTCGCTATATACCAGTGAAAGTCCCGTGAAAATCGATGTAATCGTTTTGGTGATAACACAGCGGGCGAAGCCACGGTTAACAGCTAATCTAAACTAAAATAAATTAAATTATTTTTTATAAGGTCCGCTATCTGCCAGTGAAAGTCCCATGAAAATCGGTCTAAATGTTTTGGAGAAAGCACTGTGGGCGAAGCGACAGTTCACAGCTAGTATAAACTAAAATTGCTTGAATTACTTTTTATAAGATCAGCTATCTGTCACTGAAAGTTATGTGAGGATCGATCGAACCGTTTTGGAGATAGTATCGCAGGCGAAGTCACGGTTAACAGCTAGTATAAACTAAAATTGCTTCAATTACTTTTTATAAGGTTAGCTATCTGCCAGTGAAAGTTATCTGAAGATCCATCGAACCGTTTTGAAGATACCACTGCGGGCGAAGCCACGGTTAACAGCTAGTATAAACTAAAATTGCTTAAATTACTTTTTATAAGATCAGCTATCTGCCACTGAAAGTTATGTGAAGATCGATCGAACCGTTTTGGACATAGTATTGCGGGCGAAGTCACGGTTAACAGCTAGTATAAACAAAAATTGCTTCAATTACTTTTTATAAGGTCAGCTATCTGCCAGTGAAAGTTTCGTGTAGATCGGTTGAACCGTTTTGAAGATAGTACTGCGGGCGAAGCCACGGTTAACAGCTAGTCTAAATTAAAATATACTAAATTACTTGATATGATGTCCGCTATCTGCTGGTGAAAATTTTGTGATAATCGGTCTAATCGTTTTGGAGATAGCATTGCAGACGAAGCCGCGGTTAATACCTAGTCGAATTTAGAGTAGCCTAAGTAACCCGCTGTAATTTCAGCTATCTGCCAGTGAAATTCCCGTCAAAATCGGTTCAGCGGTTTCGGAGATTACCCGGGACAAACAGACAGACCGACAAAAATTTTAAAAATAGCATATTTGTTATCAGTTGCGTGTATACTTTCATACCCAATCAGTAAAAAAATGTTATTTCGATATTACATACAGACACTTCATTTTTATTATATGTATAGAAGATATAGATAGATTACATAGTATAAAACAAAGTCCCCCACCGCGTCTGTCTGTTCGCGATAAACTCAAAAACTACTGAACGGATTTTCACCAGTGGATATAGTGATTCATGAGGAAGGTTTTAGTATATAATTTGTCAAGGTTTTTTTTATAGTCAGGGCGGGACAGCGTCTGCCGGGCCCGCTAGTAGATTATAAAAGATAGTACACTACGAGAAATGATAATTCTATGGAAACCGTTGCCCCATTATGATAAATATTTATTTTTATTATGAGTACCTATATTTCATTTACAATAATCATATTGTAGCAACACACACAATACTTTGTATGTTACAAAATATACGCTACAGATAGATATAAATAATGTATAAGGCAGATCATTCAAATATGGTAGGTACGCGATCGACCAAAACTCACAGACTAGTTGATCAAATGTTACCTGAAGCTAATTATAATGCGGCGCGTTGTTGTAACTCTTGATTTGTCTATTATTTTGCTACTATTACTAATATCTAGTTTTTACTTTTATTACTTCAATATTTTTTGTATTTTTATTGTGTTCACTTTTATAATGAATCCTATGTAAATATTCTATGTGTATGTCTCGTATGTCCACACAATTGAAATAAACAAGATTTCATAAATTAACTATCAAAGCGTTTACAAGTCTACACAATCGGAGTCATCATATCTTTATTTTACCTACAAAATATTCTGAAAGTAGCAACATGGTAGTTATATTGCCACATACCTATTACGTAATATAACTGGAAAGTATGTACTCGAATCTCGAAAATTATACGTATAACGTCAAAACAGCTTAAGGATAAATAAATGCCAATTTTAAATTCCTATGATATTTTAACTTTGTTTTGCATTAATCTCTTGACTTTACTATGTAACATTTATACCGTTTTTTTCGTACCTCTATGCTCGTGATACAAGGGAACAAAGACAATAACAACATAGTAAAGCAAACATAAGAAACTAGCAGGCCCGGCGGACCTTGTCCCGCCCTGATAATAAAGACAAAATCTAGACAAATTGTATACCTAAACCTTCCTCATGAATCATTCTATCTACTGGTGAAAACTGCATGAAAATCCGTTCAGTAGTTTTTGAGTTTATCGCGAACAGACGCGTGGCAGAGGACTTTTTTTTATAATATGTACACTACATCATCACTACATTATCACTATAATTCGACAATAATACACCAATAAATTAAAAAAAAGAATATTATTCCTTACTTCTCTTAGAATAATAGAATAATTTTAGTAACAATGTGCATATACAATTATTTACATTTTAAACTTACTAATTATGGGACATTTAAAAAAAGAAAAACAATAATCTGCAAGAACCCTCTCAATGAAAGGTAAAGGCCCCTCCAGAAATGATGTTGTCTTTGTGGTCCAGCGGTTGTCGCCGAGCCTCGCTACATGTCCTGCCCATCGCCATTTTAGCTTTTGTGAGTAGCTGAGAGCGTCTATGGCTTTTGTTTTCTATCTTATATTAGCATGGTAGATCTTTGGATTTTCTTAATTTTCAAGATGCTTCTTTCCATACGCCTTTGGCAAGATGTAATATTTTTTTACTTTTCTGGTTAATTTCCAAGTTTGACAGGCGTATGTTAATGAAGGAAGTAGGCAGGTATTTGTGACTTTCGTTGTCATCCGTATGTATGGTCATATCGCTTTTGAGTATTTATTTGAGGCTCCAGAACTTTTCCATGTGATGTTGACTCTTCCTTCTACTTTCAGTTCGTTATTTTGTTCATTGAATAAAGCTTGCTTTCCCAAATAAATGTAAGCATCAACATATGTTAAAGATGAATTTTCAAGATATACAGGTCATGCGATATAGTTCGTCATGATATTAGTTTTTGTTAGATTGATTTCCAAGCCAACTTTCCGACTGTACATGTAGACTGTTTATCATTACTTGCAATTGATTTGTACTTTCTGAGAGCAGCACTACGTCATAATACACATGATATCAGGAATACATCATAGCAAACACTTACAATTCTTTCGCGGCAAATGCACCGCGATCAGCCATTGTTTGTTGAAGTACAACGTCATTATGCATTTCTCGGTGATTGTCGTTTAATTTCAGTTACGGAGTCAATAAACATAAACGAAACCGTCAAATGGAAGTAGAATTTTGCCCTCATATTATTGAAGTGAAAACTTCCTCGCACCGAGTGATTTTGGGTAGGAGAAAACTTATGGGTTCGCGTTATCGATGACCTCGACATGCTTGTGGTAAATTGCGGTTCTGCTAAACATTATATATACTCGACTTTATCAAATGCGTGTTTGAATTTGTAAATGGGCAAAATCTTGTCATTTCGCGTCACCGACTGTCACCAATATCCTCGACATGATCATGATGTACTGCGCTTGCGCCAGACTAGCGGGCTGTATACATGTAACACTGATATATTGATTTCAGCTTGTACAGTCCATCATATGTTTCATTAGTTAATAAATAGTGTCAACAGACGTGAAACTAGACTAATGTTATTGATTTCAATTTGCATATGAAATGTAAATATACAGATTATAATTGATTTGAGGAAAAAAGAATAATTATTTTATTGTTTTCAGTTTTCACTTCTGTCGGTCGTCATTATGGTAGCCACGACTTTTATGTTTCTTATAAAGGCTGTTATTACGAACAGCATGTACGAAAAAAACATTACTGATATTAACAATGTGAATACCTAGGAACGTTTGAGACCCACCATGGACAGCACACATTTTCTGGTGTTAAATGAACGACATAGTTCAATTCTAGTTAAACTAACAGAGAAACTTAAGGGATGCAAAAAACTGATATAAGAAAGAACTGGAGCAGAGTGTATGGATCTATCTGAATAGTGTAATTATTTGATGGCAATGCACATTTCATTACCGGCGGACGTAACTCTATAGAAAGACGAAGCGATTCCAGTAGGATTACGAAATTGCGAAAATATTAACACATGAAATACAGTGTAAATTAATGTCGTTTTTATAAGGATTTTTTTATAATGCTGAAATTAGTTCAAACTTGATGGTTTACCTTAATATTCACATTCTTTGTAGCGTAACGGGTATTCTCTATTAAGAATAAATATGTTTATCTATACTATTATTATAAAGAGGTATTAGTTTGTGAGGTTTTAGGGGGTAATCTCAGGAACTACTGGTCAGATTTGAAAAATTATTTCAGTGTTAGAAAGCTCATTTATCGAGGAATATAGGCTATATATCATCACGCTAAGACCAATAGGAGCGGATCACCAATTACTAATGTTTCAAAATCGTTTGTTTTTTCCTTTCGAGAGCTTCTGCTGCGTGTTAGTTAGCCCAAAGTAACTATTCCACGTGGACGTGGACGAAGTGGAAGCGCGCAGAAGCTAGTTATTTATATGCCAGTAAATATTTACTAGTACAGTCTGTTATTGTTAATTGCTAAACATTTGTGTGCACATTATTATTGCACTGCAGTATCTCTAGAAAATGTTGGTTTCAGTATACTAAACACACGAGGCACGTAGCTTATTAATCCTAAAGTTATTTTAAAACTGTTATAAAAACCCGTAGAAAAAAAGCGTTTTGTGTTGTCAAAAATGTTTGATACGTAATTATACGACTTCTATTAAGATAAGTGAAAAAAAAATAAGGTTAAAAACTCTTTAACGAAAAAAACTTGAGTCCCTTAAACGTCGTTGGTGTAAGTTATATTTGAACATTGTATTTTAAAGTAATCGATATATTTTGTACGACTTGATGCAATTAAGTACCAAATCGATTACAAAAGTTAATCAATTCTCTATGTCAGTAGCATTGGATTTGGAGCTATTTGTTCTAAAGTTCCACGGTTACTTTCTACCGTCTCAGAATCGCTAGCTTATTTTACGGAATATATGAGCGACCGTAATGGGTTTGTATGAACTATTTAAGTAGATTTTAGCAAAGTTTCTTATTCCGAAAAACTTTATTTTCTTTTTTACACAAGAACTTTTAATATCTCTTATATGATTTGTTAAACTATACTATTTAAACTAAATCTTATATATAAACGATATACTTATTTGAAAATGCCGAAATTATAAAATGTAAATAACATAGTTCAAGTATTTACACAACAAAATAAAATTAAGTAGAGCAATATAAAATATGAAAACTATGAAATAACAACTATTATGTGACCTTGAAATAAATTTTAACATGTAACTGTAAATTAAAGCTAATAAGCTTAAAAGCGTTTCGAAAATAATTTCTTTTTTAAATAAATTATAGCGAATCCCAGGTTCGATAATTCTTAACAACATCGATAATACAGAGTCTAAAATGTATTTGATAACACCGCACATAATAACAGATGCAGAGCTTTCAACTAAATCTTGAGCATAATCATTATTATGTTATTATACTCACGAATTAGAAAAGAACATGAAAGTAGACATTTAATTCAATTTACATGCAACGTTCCTAAATGCATGTAATAAATACATCGATCTCACATTAAGAATAAATATAATTTTTTAAAGAGTTGATTAGACTTACAATTATGCTTGTTGTATATCACACTGAATTACAAGACTTATTACCAAGAGACTTACTTCAAATCTGATACGTTATACACAGAGAACCAGTAGTAGGGTAATATTTAATGTGTAATAGAGTTTACTACATTTATATAAACGCAAATACTGTCATACCATACATCTATTTGACCTTCACCTACAACATTTTTAAGTATGATAATTACGTTTTTTTTCTTTTCTTTTAAATTCTTTTCTTTTTAAATTTGTTTTTCTGTCTGCAATCTGCATATTACATTTTACTCCAAAGTTTAATTATAATAAATTACCATTATAATGGCCAAAATCACATATTTAATATTTCGGTAAAAAAATTGTCTGTCTACTTGTATATCCTTTTTTTTCGATCTTATTACACTGTTACCCTTTACAATTTCATCGGTCTACTACTTGTATATCTAGCTTTCAAACAAAAACACCGTAAACGATTTTTATTCAATTTTGTTTACGGTAATAGAAAACTTTTTAACAGTATCAGTAATACTTATAAACATTCTCAAACTTACTCGAATTTACATGAAATAAAACAACATATCCAACATAATTATTGCATAGAAAAGATTCTCAGAGTTCGAATTTAGGCACATAATTTACCGTACTGCTTATTATAAATATTTTTCAAAAACAATAAAACGAAATATATCAGCTATATACATCCAATATCATTATTATGCAAATTTAACACAAAATATAAAATATACCTTGCATTATTGAGCAGAGAAAAAGAACAGCATCTGCGAGAGTGCGTTGTATAATTCTTTATTGTTGTAATCACAACGGTCTAATGATATATGTGTTGTAGCGCCATCTACTAACAGATACAGGAGTTCCGATCGTGCTGCGCTTGGGGTCTTACGCGTGCGCTAGTTGCTCTCAAAGCTGTTTTTATCTCGCTCTCGATACTCATGAATCAGTCTCGTGTCATGTTTACGTACTTTGAGAGCTTCGGTTTTTCGCCGCGATCAGTTTCTATCACATCGTCAATCGGTAGGCGCTCTCCTTAGAGCGTAGCAAACCTTTCTTTTCAGTACGTCATAAGCCGCACTTTTCAGTGCGTTCTCTGTGTCCGGCGTATCGTAGTCCGCGCCGAACAAGAAAGAAGATTGTTTAGGGAATCCCCCAAGGCATAGTAGGTCCCTTGTGAGGCATTGCACTTCACCCACAGTTGTCTTAGTTCGGACTCGAGATAGTCCGTTAAATTCAAACCGGCGCATCCCCCTGCCCCTCCGGCAGGAAGGTTACGTCCGGCCCCGCCTCGCTCCCCTCCCCAAGCTCGCCTCGTCTAGTGAAGTTCGCCTCTTAGAAGGTGAGCTTCTTCGGTTCCACGGATTCGTGTCCAATACGTTCCCCCAGTTACTTGACAAATATGACAAGTTTACCCGCGATATACGCGCCAATCACCAACTTGCTTAACTCCGCGAGCAGATGTCGATCCCGCTTTCCAACCCAATTCTGATCGCGATGAAGGCTCCGATATGAAGTTGAACTCTGTTCTCGGCACGAACGGTGGCTTCACCACCGAGTCGCGTCCTAAAAAACGCGATCGCCCCCTCGCGAACCCCTCTTCCGACAGTGAAGTAAGCCTTCGAAACTGTTAATCTTAGATGGCATTAAAGTGCCCAAAAAGGCTTTTACTCCCTCTAGACAGGCTTCGCCTCGAACTGCGGGTTCCAGAGTTCCGAATAAGAAGCACCGCTCACCGCCTCCTATTACGATCCAGGACAAATCGTCCTGGGTTGTCATTTGTCATATGCTGGAACCAGAAAACATCTCTTACACCTCCGTCGTTAATACCCCTGTCGGTATTCAGGTGACGGTGGCGACCTCCGACGATCACCGCCATCTAACTCATTTCGGGAAGAGAAGTTGGGGTATTTCATCCACTCGCTCGAGGAAGAGCGTCTACTCCAGGTTGTCATTCGTAGAGTACCCGCCGAAATCCCGACCGATGATATCTACGAACAAGACTTTCCTGTCCGTGACGTTCACCGCATGCGCCATCCGCGCACGAAGGCACCCTACAACATGATGTTTCTGACCCAAGCCGTGGAAAGGAAGGCTATCTTCAACTTTTCGACTCTTTTCGGTGTTATCATCGAGCCGCCGCGCAAAACTTTCGTACCCTCACAGTGTCACAACTGTCAGGTATACGGACACTCCGCACGTAACTGTCGCATGCGTCCCAAGTATGTTAAGTGCCTCGGTGTCCATTCCACTAAGGAATGCTCCCGCACCCCATCTCCACCTGCGAGCCGAGACTTGTCTGTCAGGCTGAACAGCTTTCCCTTTCCGGCATCGAATGGTTTAGCCAGCTGCTCCTCGTTCACGAAGTGTCCGATATAATAGCTTTCAACGCTATGATAAATAGTAATTCGAACCTAGGTCTCGTAGACGCGATTTCTAGTGTTCTCGCCATCACGGCCACCATTCAACGACTCGCGCCCGCCTCAGTCTCGATTAAATAAACCTTTTTAGTAAAGATAGAATAAATGCGTGTATTTATATCTATTTTTCCTTCTTTTTTTTATGAACCTGGTGAAATATCTTATGGATACGATTTCCTCTTGGGGCAGAGAGTGGGTTATGTTCGACTCGCACGGACTAAAACCCCACGGTGTACCATCCGACGGTATTATTGGGGGGGCAAGGGATCGAACTATACTAGTTCCCTTGGATAGCCGCCCCAACGGTCCGCCGGGCGGGCTACTTCCTAATAGGGAGACAGACTGGGTACACACCAACTGCTTCCCCTCGTCCGCCGGAGCTTTGCAATGAGGAGATGGGCACCCCGACCCATCCACTCCGGTTCGGCTACGGTGGCGGGAGGAGGCGGAACCCTCTCCGCCACCTCCTTCTGCGAGATGACGTTCTCGCATAGCCGAAATCACACTCGGCAACGACAAATCTGTTCGTACCACCGCTGCCAGAACGCGGCGCTGTCCTCCACGGCGTCGTATTCATGGCATGCGGTTGGCTCCCTGCGAGCGATGTGATGCAGGTACCACGCGAAACAACCGTGTCCGATGAGCATCTGCACCATTCGAAACGACAGCGAGCCCCAATTCCTTTTGCACCATTCCGGCACCTTACTTCACCTAATTTACGGCGACGTGAAAACAAAGTGGGAGCCTCAGGCTCCCAGGAAGATAGAGGAGAGGAGACGGCGTCTTAGAGAGGACGCCGTCGAGATATGGAGGCAGGACCTGGCGGACGCGCGGTATACCGTAGACGCCGTCCGACTGGTCCTGCTGGAATGGATTGGGAGAGGTTGGGGCTCCCTGACGTTCCGACTGGTGCAGGTGCTCACCGGACACGTTTGTTTCGGGTGGTACCTGCACCGGATCGCTCTCAGGGAGCCGACCACCGCATGCCATGAGTGTGGCGCTGACGAGGACACCGCGTAGCACACTCTGCTTGATAATCTCTGTCAATAGTTACGGTCTGTCATAAAAAGGACATAGGACATAAAAGCGAGTGTGGCGTATCCATAAGGGATTTCCCCACGTTAATAAAAAAAAGGGCAGGGAGCCGGCGAGCGATAAACCCACCGCGGAGGCCACGGTGCAGTACCCCCTTATTGCCCTTGGTGCCACTATGCGCTGCGTGCAACGCGTAACGACCGCACATTAGCGGCACCAACCCAACAACAGCCCAAGCCGAGGTGTGCCGTGGACCCTTGAGCTAGTTGTCTGAATAAAATCGGCTGAATGCCTTAAGCTATCGCCTTAGTAGTCCGGTAAAACTGTAAAGACTTTGCCAGGCTAACAGTGTAGTTAGTTCGAGAAAACTAACAGATACAGTATAGCTCTGTGGAGAAATTTGATGTAATATTTATGTAAAAATACAACCCGTTCTGACAGATGCTGTGCATTTACATGTGCTAATAACATATCACAACATTTATTGTTAAACTACTAAAAAATAAGAATTACAGAATTTGGATTTCACCGCGCTTAGTTTAGCGAACTCTGTATACAGGCACATAACAATAACAGATTTTAGAAACGAAAACTTACGTAAATAATCACAGGTTCAGGTGAATACCATTATTATTATTATCAAGATATTATGTTGCTTTCTAAATACACACTTGTCATGATGTAAATAAGAGATATTTTACACGGAATCTACAAATAATATAAATTACAATTTACTAGTAACAATTTGTCCACTGAACATTACATAATATTTAGAGCTATGAAGACCGTTAAGTCGTAAGGTTGCCCGACGCTCAGACTAGGTGGGGCGAATACAAGCTTATTATCTGTGCATGAAATATACTACTTTCTATAAGAATTGTCCATCGAATATTACACATCTAATAAAACTATTATACCGGCATAATATTTAGAGTCATGAAAGTCAATTTATTGAGTCGTAAAGTGGCAAAATGCTCAGGCTAGGTGAGGACAGATGTTCAGATGGATACAGAGTTCTTGACGTGTCTACTGGAACCCTATACAATTTTCTATAAAAGTTATCCATTACATGTTACACAAGAGAATGATACTACAGTAGAACCTCGATAAGGTAAAAACCTCTTTAAATTCAAAAAATAATCTGCTGCCTTCCCCTCAGAGCCTAAAACCTCTATTACTTAAAATATTCAACCTCGATAACTTAAAACTAATAATTTCAATATTAGCCCTCAGTTACTTAAAGAAATGTTTCCATGAGCTCTAAAACATAAACTATCTGCCAATGAGTAATTTATGTAAAAGATGTAAAACACAAAAAAATGCTGAATTCCCTATTTTGGAGCAATGTTTATTTACGTGGTTTAAACAGTGTCCAAACCAAAATATTAGTGTTACAGACCCATAGTGAAAAAAAGCTGAAGAGTTCGCCAATTCGCTGAAAATCCATAATTTTAAAGCTAGCAACGGCTGGTTAGAAAACTACGAGAAACTGCATGATTTGGCGTTCAATAAAGTGTGCGGTGAAAGTGCGAGTGGAACATAAACCCTTGATAAGTTCAAAACTTTATAACTTAAAATATTTTGTGTTTCCCTTTGATTTTAACTTATCGAGGTTATACTGTATTAAACGTCAGCATATATATAGTCATAAAGATCGATTTATCGAGTCGTAACATTACCGGCGGCTTGGATTAGGCGGAGAGCGGACACAGGCTCATTATCTTTGCATTGAATGTATAAATAATTTTGTATTAGTTGTCCACTGAACATTATACAAGGTAGTGGAACTATCACATTATCAGAATATTTAGAGCCAAGAAGGTCGATTTATTGAGTCATAAGGTTGCCGTACGCTTAGGCTAGGTGGAGGCGGATACCCAGACGGATATAAGCTCATTATCTGTGCACCCGTTTGCCTTAATAACTCCTCTTGGTGCCGTTGTAAATACTGTTGATAAAGTGGTGAAGATGTTTCCGTGCCCACAAATGAATAACCAGTTGGTACTTGTGAATGTCCGATAAATGGAAATGTCCCAGTTGTATGACTTGAGTTTTGGTGCGCCGGTTTTGCTATCTTCTCTGCGGAAGCTTCGGTGTTATTCCGTTGCTGATGAGCCACTGCTGCAACCATGTAATTTGCTGCCATGATTTGGTTCGCGTCTATTGAAAAACCAGTGTTGTCAGTATAAAGCCCGGTACCCAGAGTCATATTTGCTGGAGTACCAAAATTAAAAGCGCTGGCCGGCATCATGCTAGTTTTTACTGAAGATAAAACATCACTACCGCACGATGGATCATGGTAAGTCTGACTTCCTATAACTGATGATTTACTTTCTGATCTCTTACGTTTATTTGTTTTTTTCGTGTCAGATTGCACAACGGAGATGGTGCTCTTGTATGTGTTATTATCTTTAGTTAACGACATAGTAGGTTGCGAGTAAGATACGCTGACTGGTGTAGTAGGTGCATGCACTTCTGATGGCATACTTTTGTTAAACATTTGCGACATTTGAAACTGCTTATCGTGGTAAATAGATGAGCCACTTCCAGTAAAAGCTAATGAGTATCTTTCTTCATTTGTATATCGTTCTAACATTTGGGGAATGAGTGATGAATGATTGCTGTAGGCAGTTTTATATGGATTCGATCTTACCAAAGCATGATTTTGGACAAGCTTCTCTTGTTTTTGCGATTTTGCTTGAGTATCAATACTTTTAGAGACTAAGTCAGTATTTACGGTAGAAGAACATAAGTTCACATGGTCACAAACTTTGAGAAGACTACGAGGGTTCGGTATCCGTAACTCAGATGATATATTCTGTTGGAAATCTTGGGTTCGCTGCGCACTATTTCGTGGCACATAAGAATTGTATTGCTGTGGATGCATGTTTTTATTATAGTTAACAGCATTGGGAGTTACATTGCTGGAATCTGGCTTTGTTTTTTCAGGGTGATTTGAAGTATAAGAAGTGGAGTAATCTGAAGCCATAACATCTTGTTTTCGAGTTTGATTAGTCATCTTCCAGTTTCCAAAATCGATTGCGACTGATGAAGACGCTACATTACAGGCATATAATTTTTTATTAGCCTGATCTATATCATTAATAGAGAAGTTACTTATGGTTTGACCACTGGATAACGTATCATACTGCTTATGATTCGTATGTGCCATTATCTGGTTCAGGTTGAGGTCGCTGTGCAACCTATCTTGTGTATGTGCCGGAGGTATGTTGTTAGAGTTAATAATTGCTTTTGAGATCGTTTTCGAAGGAAATGTTTGAGTATTTATACCAAGATTAATAGCTGTCGCTTCAATATCATATACTTTTTGTTGAACATTAAGACCGTGTTTCGCTACATCTCTCATAGGTATTGTGTTATTGTCATCATGTATTTCACCATTTGTTTTTCTATCGTCCGGATTCATATAGCCCATATTTACCATATCAATGTTATCATTTTGTATACTGTTCACTGTTTTATTTAAATCGGTGATTGAATCTTTATCTTTATCTTGTATAATTTCATTATTGTCAAATTTATCAATTTCTTTATTTTCGGTAATGTTTCGATCCAGATATTCAGGAGTCGGTTTATCGCGTAAATTGTTCAATTTAGCTAAATCTGATTTTTCGCTCAAAGCTAAAGCTATGTCGTCTACTGATGTAGAGGATAATGAAGATAAATGTATTGGTTGTGGATGTTTTTGATAATCATTTTTAATCTGTGCGGTTTCTGTGATCTCTTTAGTGTCTGGTAATTTTCCAGGTATCGGAGTCACATGATCTGGCTCATTGTACGTCCTCTTTTTGACAGGGAATAAGTTTGACTTTGACTCTGTTGTTATTGGTGCACTGTTCGTTAATATTGTTGTAGGAATATTAGTTGGTGGCTGCGGTATTTGTTGTGCTTGAGAGTAATTTAGAGTTGACATTTGTGGTAATGCAGTGTATCCAGGAGAAAATGTATTCGGGTATTGATTACGTGGATAGGAATCTGGACCTAGAGCAGTGTAGTCAACATGTACACGAGGTTTACTTGCCACTGGAGCTTTAGATGTATCATAATATGGTGGAGGATTTTGAGTGTATGTCGGCAGTGGACTTTTGTTTTGGTCGACAAAATAGTGTGGTGTGGTAGAACCTGTTGCGTTATTTGACGCATACACGTGCTGAGAGTAGGGAGAAAAGGGGGATTGCGGCGCTTCACGCGGACTACAACTTTTCTCTGGGCTGCTCTTGATTGAAGTCGTATCTTGATAAAAACCAGCTCTAATAGTACCATTGATAATGGGATATGTAATTTTTTGAAAATCTTCAGTTCTTGGTGAAGCTGGCGATTGAATTAAAGGTGAAGTATGAGAGATTTGATGTCTGGGTGAATCGAGATCTTGACTGAATGATGACCTTTCCGACATTGAACTTCCTGTACTTGTTCTTCTTTGCCTTGGTGTTGTTATAACATTGGGAATAGGACTTTCTCCTCCTTCAGGATTGGGTGTATCTGATACGTGTGTAGCCTCATATTTTGTGACATTTTTAGGGCTTATACGTTTAGAATCTGTGGTAACTGTTTCAGCTGGTTTTTCATCAGTGTCCTCAACTTTCTTTTTTACATTATTTGTTGCAGGTGTACTTTTAGGCGCTCCAAAAGCTTTAAACCATGCACTGAGATTAGGTGTAGCTTTTTCTTGGCTGGGTTTAGATGTAACAGTAGGCTCTGTTTCTACTTCTGCGTCTCTTTTATTTGTCTGGACAGATACACTCTCAATTTTCTTCTCAGTACACGTCGGTTCTTCGGTTTGTGTTTCTTTACCATCAGGTTCTTTGGTTTCAGATTTCTGGTTGTCAATTTTGGTGTCTTCATTATTACCAAAATTATGATCACTGCCTAGAGTGAATTGCACAGTTGGTAAAACTGAACCTAAAGTTAATTTAGGGCTAGATTCTTCAGCTTTGCTGGAATCGCGTATTTTATTTAAGGGGCCGACTGCAACTACTTCTTCTGGTTTTTCCGCTTTATTTGTAATATTAGTAAGTAAATTACCTTTGCTCTTTCCAGGTTGCAGTCTATCTATGGTTCTTTGAATTTCTCTTCTTTTCAGCAATTTTGGTTCTCGTGATGAACGTCTTTTACGGGATATTTCTTTTCGGGCGTGGATGGACTTTTCGCTCTGTGAAAGTTCGTCGTCGAGGCGACTATTTTCATGATCTTCCGTCGAAATAGTTTGGGTAGGGCTGTCACAGGGAGAGCTAACAGTTGAACCTTTAGGCGCATCATCCAACCATTTGCTAATATCTTTTACTGCTTGTTCTAATGCTTCTGACGCTGATTCATTTTTGGCTGTATTTTTTTTCTGTCCTTTCTTAGGGCTACTTTTTTGATCTTCTTCGTTATCATCACAATCTTCTTTGTTTGCTGGATTCTTATTGACATCTGAATTTTTCTCTAAATTACTACTGGTAGGATTAAAAAGATTATTAAAAAGTGAAGCATCTTTAAATTTTTCATTTTTTGCTTTTAACTTTTCAATAGTTTCTGTCAAATTTTTATTTTTGTCTTTTTCTTGGCAGGTTAGGTTATGTTTTTGTTTATCAATACCTTTTTGTTTGAAGTCAAATAATGACTCCCACGCATCTTTTGTGACATTTCGTCTTCTTTCTTTAATTTTATCGTATTTATCTTTAAAGAAATCAGAATCAGAAAGTCGATCAGGCTGTTCAGACTGGTCTAATGGCTTAGATTGATCTAATTCTGTTGGAGATGGTGATGGTGTGTGAATAGATGGTAATGGGCTAGCACTTCTACTTCTACTTGTACTCTCTATGGATTCTTGAGATGCACTTCTTTTAATAACTTCTGTTGGTTCCATTTCACGATGTTTATTTTTCTTTTTCTTTGATTTTTTGCCACTTTTATCTTTATTCTTGTCATGTTTTTGCTTTTTACTATGTTTACTTTTTGACGAATCACCATGAGACTTGTGGGAATTTTTCTTATGATTTTTGGAATGTTTTCCATGACGGTGGTGGCCTTTACGCTTTTTCTTAACTTTTCCCTCTTTATTTTTATGAGATTCTTTCGATTTTTTTACTTCTTTATCAGGTAACTCTTGATTGGTATCTTGAAGGATATCTGATGAACTTGATTTTGGTTCACCTACAACAATAAATTACCACTTATTTACAATGTTCAAGTATAGTCGCATTATTGAGAGTTAAGTAAATTCAAACCTGTATCAGAATGAGATTTTCTCTTCTTTTTTTTATGATGGCTTTGAGATTCACTCGATTTCAACTTATGTTTTCTAGATGGAGTGGGTATTTGGAATTCTACAGCAATTTCTTCATCAGAGGATGATGGCTTGTGTATATATTTTTCAGTTAAGCGATCAAATGCTGTCTGTAAATTATCAACCATTGTAGTATATTCTGAAAAAAAAAAAAGAATAAATTTCAACTTTGTCTTATGATTTACTGATGAGTGATAACTGTTGTCAACTGCATAGTATTATGATTTTACCATTGTCTTGACCATTATATAGGCGACAATTATTAACAATCAGTTTAAAATCAGCCTTAAACATTGAGAAATCGGTGTAGTAGCCACCGTCAAGTCTTTTTTCCATTTTGCGCAAATCCATAGGTCGTCTTATAACAGCATAATAGTTTGGCGCATATTCCTCTTCTACAGGATCCATAAACGGCCAAGCGTCATCATGTGCAGTTAATTGTTCAAGAACTTTATACATGTCTGTCTGAACATCCTCGTCTGACTGGCTAAATCTGAAATATAACAATAAAATCATTAAATTATAATAATGTAACCATGTGATAATGACCTAATATTGTAACTGATAAAGTATGATTGTTTTGATGTTTGTTTTTCACTCAACTAATGCTCAATGTAATCAGGTTAATTAAGCTGTGGAATAAAATATAAGCCACTTATCAACAAAAGCTTAATTTACATTAAAAATAAGAGATTTAGTAACAACTAGTAGTATAATTATAAATATGAAATAATTGGTTACTTAAGATCAAGAATATTTACATTTGTGACGTTTTAAGTTTTTTTCTTGTACTACTAATGGGTTCATCATTTTCTGGAATCAAGATCTGCCCTGTGGCTGAAGCCAAAGAGTTATTTGTTTTCCTTCCTGCTTTTACAGGTGGTTCCTCAGGTGGTTCTCCTTTGTGGGATGCTGATGTTTTTCTTGATTTCTTGTCTTGACTCTTTGAACGTTTCGAAAGTTTTTGAGGCATTTCTTCTTTCGCACTTTTAGATGAAATTGATGATACCGATTTGGATCTAAAATGTATGATAATGTATAAATATATTATTAGCGTATAATCGTTCATTTTAGTTGTGATTTTATAAAATGCAAAAGTGCAGAAGAATGTTGTCATAATTAATTGATATTGGATTTAATTACAGACCTAAGTAAGTTCCTCCTTTTAGCCCTGTTTTCTCGTGCAAGGTCTGGTGTATCCTCTTTCCGGTCGTCGTCTTCTTTAACGTCGTGCGTACTTGATTTTGTTTCCTCCTCTTTTTGTTTAATCTTTTGCAGAACACGGTTAGAAGTACGGCGAGGTAACTCGAGCAATCTTAAATGTGATGATTTTCGGTAATAACGACCATGAAGAATGTTTGTATATTATACTCAAAAATATGAAATTAAAAAAAATGCTTCCCATATAATGTTTTATAGTACTTGTAGTATAGTATAGTAAGTGGAATGTAAAATAATGTACAATTTATTTTAAAACGTTTGCCAGTCCGTAAATAAGTTTTTCTGTTTTTTTTTATCTTAGTCTTTGGCCTTTGTGGAAAATTCCGCAATTCTGCCAGTGTCATGTACATAAAGCTTAATTTCTACGATAATGGATCAACAAAAGATCTGAAGTTGATTTAGACCACCACCGTATGACTAACATAAAACATAGGGACAATACACAATTGGGTTAGTAAGTACCTAAACATATAAGTTAGTAAATAAATATGTATATTTTATCATATAAGTATGTATAGTACAAGTAAGTATAATGTAACAAATAATTAGAGCTTAATTTTATTAATATAGATATATTTACACAGAACAGTAATAAAAGGAGTAAAGGAGAGGGAGAGTAGGAATTGCATACAGGTGGGACGGAAAGTTTAAGTAAAATTATTCAAAGGATTTCATTCAGTCATTGAGTTTTCTTTAGTTACTTATGTCAATATTACAGTTTCTCGGTTGAGTTTCTTATTAGAACCTTTCAGATCAATAGTAATGAATTTGTAGGATTTAGTTTTCAAAATTAACAAAAATATTTATTTTTTTCATTTATGAAACTCATGCAAAGCAATAATTAGGAACTAGTTAGTGATAAAATACAAATCAACAACAAGTTCTCAACAATCGCACAGAAAGTAAGAGCTAGTGAGAGTTTCCTTTCACCTGCATTTTCTGTAATAATAGTTGACGTTAACTATACCCTATTTTTGAATGTTTACACTTGCTCAACATAAAAAAACAACACAAGAAACTAATTTCGAATAATATATAGCTATAGGTCCTCTACAGAAAACAAGTTGTGACTTGCAGTCAAGGAGTGATGCAACAATAAATCTTTTATGAGCAATTAATACGCATCCTTTCATAATTTCCCTAACTAATAATAAAAATTAAAATGAGCCGTTGTTCTTGAAAATGTGCAGACTCTAAAAGCGAAACGGAAAGCTTGCACATCCAACATTAAGTAAGTACAGCAATTATATCTTTTCGCCATAGCCCAGTCTTTCGACTGTTTATACAAAGAATCACTTTAGAAATCTTACTGAGTGTAAGATGTACATATTAAACGAATTTTGATGATATTATTTGTATGATCAGGTATGGACGGACTACAAGCATGATATGATATCGTTAATGTAACCAATAAGATTTACAAGTTTGGATTTTTCATTTAACTAAAAGAATTTCTAATACGATAAAGGTTCAATAGTAGGTCCGATATAATGTCGATAGACGTAGGGTCGAAACTTACAATGAGCTTAATCTTTCAATAAAAGAAAACATTATAATGAAGCAAGTTGAAAATCTATAGTCAAACACCTATAAGCAGCTATACTTGTAAGCTAGTTTCTCTAGGTTCAAGGTCTTAGACCACATCGCAACTTAAAATCAGATGATAATGATAATGACCTTATATAGTATTTAAATTTAAACAAAGGCTATAACTAGAATAGGCCGAATGTAAAAATTTGGGTCAAAAATAACAAACTTATTTTTTTATAATGTTGATTAAGGAGTATATAAAGTATTATGAAAAAAAATACCAATACATATATCGTCCTATACATATAATTTTCTATATCATTAAAAATGTATTTTAGACTGGTCCAATCCAATTCAAAGTTTTTAACAAAGTAAATGCGCCAGCTACGCTTAGCTACAATGTTTATGGGTATAATTTTTACATGCCACTTGCTATTTTGAATGGTACAAAATTAATGTATACATGAATATTGCAGAATAAAGGTTTTCGATTCTGTCTCTGTGTTCTCCTAGTTCTTCTAAATTACGCTACGAATTTTGTACGGTTTTCACTATCGTCTAAAGATTTTTTCCGTAAGGCTTCTAGGTAGAACAAATATAATTTATATATGTACTAGCAGACCCGGCGGACGTTGACCTGCCTTGATAATAAAAAAAAACCTAAAAGTCAACCGCAGCGTCACCTACCGGGTCCAATTGTGAATCTAAACCATTATCGGATCCACTCGAACACGCACACAAAATTTCGTCGAAATCGGTCCAGCCGTTTAGGAGGAGTTCAGTGACATACACACGTACAGAAGAAATCATTACATAGTATAAAACAAAGTCCCCTACCACGTCTGTCTGTTCGCGATAAACTCAAAAACTACTGAACGGATTTTCAAACGGTTTTCACCAGTGGATAAAGTGATTCACGAGCAACGTTTTGGTATATAATGTGTCCAGGATTTTTTTTATAATCAGGGCGGGACAACGTCTGCCGGGCCCGCTAGTTTATATATAAAGATAAGTAACATGTACTTATACGTATATACAGAAGAGAAAGGTTGACGTATTCTAATAAAGTTGTAAGGTGCTTCTGAGCGCATAGTTTGGTAACACCAGCTTAAACACTGAAAGCCATATAAAAATAATGTAGTACAGAATTATGCATCTGAAATATCGCCTTATATCTATTTCCTAAGTATAATCCGCAATAACCATTTTTATCTTTTACATATTATTAAAATATATTTATACAAATATGACCAAAATATAATCCTTATCAAATTTAGCCACTAAAAAATTATGCTACAGCATATCATTTTAATGAATGACTTAAAGGATCAAAATTACAAGTTACAGAAGAAACCACTACTCTATACAATATTTTTCAGTTTATGAAGGCTTCCACTTAAATGGAATTCTGATTTTAAATAATTTATATGATTTGTCAAGTACATTCTAGACCTTTAAATTATGCCATACAATTATGGGGATTAATTTGTTATATACCAAAGGGGTCATGAATGTCACATGATAGACAGCTTCAGCACCAAAAGTTCCGAACTGTTGGTTCAGCAAATTAACTTGAATTATTATAGGTCTGTATCAACACAAAACGAGCCATAGGTCTCCTTTAGAGCTCATCATTCTCGCGATGCATGTTAGTTTGTTATATTATTGTGACATTATCAAATAATCATCAATAATTTATTTAGTTTTCTTCTTATCTATACAAATAAAAATAATGTAAATCTGACGTGTCTGACCTTTTTCGTGAAATACAATTATTTCAGGTGTCTGGAAATAGTAATAAAATACATTTCAAACATTTTTAGAAATGTCTGTCTGTCTGTCTGTTTGTATGAACACGCACACTGCTAAAGTACTGGGTTCACGATAAAACCTCACTATATATAACTACTATACTATACACTAAAATAACTTAGTCTTTGATTCATTAAAATCGGTCTACTCTATCAAAAGTTATTGTAATTTTAATTACGACGCGTCTTAAGTAAGAGAGAAACGTAGATAAGTAAATGGAATTAATACATTCAGAATATTTTATATTCACTTTTTTTTTTACATTAAGTTCCACGCGGACGGAGTCACGGGCACAGCTACTTATTTATAAAATCGAAAGTAGGTTGCATGTCCATCACACAACGATTCCGCGGCAGCTATAGGAAAATACATTCGCAGGTTAGCTGCACAGCTAAACGCCAGATGTTAATATACTTCAAATTAAATATATACAAAAACTTATTCCCCCGCTCAGTTAAACAAAACATTTCAGTTATTTCATATTTATTTTGAAAATATCACAAACAAAATCTATGAGTATCTATTTAGGATTGAAATAATGAACAAAATATTGGCACTCTGTAATCTAAACAATAAGCTTATTTATATAAACAGTAAAGTGACAATACATTCTTATTAACACATCATCAGTACAAAAAGTAGTAAAGCTTCCTAATCATCATTAGTACTGGTAAAATAATACATTTAAAATTTACGACTATTTCTAGCATTGCCTAATAATAAGGCGAGTTTTTGTGAATACTCATCTAAAAAACATATAACAAAATCTGACTGTAAAAAGGCCCTTATAACAGGATTACCATGGACTAGAAGAAACTCAACCGATATTTTTCAACAAAATTGTTTCTAATTTCATTTCTGCTTTGCATTCAAGTCACAAGTCATGAACACTACTTTGAACATTATGGTAAGAGTAGTTTTCGTCGTGTAATATATAAATCTTTCAACCTTCAATTTTTTTTTTTTTTTTTTATATTATAGGAGGCAAACGAACAGACGGGTCACCCGATGGTAAGCGATCACCGCCGTCCATAGACACTAGCAACACCAGGGGAGTCACAAGTGCGTTGCCGGCCTTTTATAGAAGTATACGCTCGTTTCTTGAAGGTTTGCATTTCATAATTGTTTGGAAATACCGCCGTTGGGAGTCGATTCCACAAGGTTGAAGTACGAGGCAGAAACGACCTTGAAAACCTCACCGTGGAAGACCTCCACTCATCCAGGTGGTGTGGATGAAATTTTAGTTTTTGGCGGGTAGTACGATGGTGGAAATTAGCGAAATTAGAAATTAGAATTATAAGACTCCTTTTGATTACAGCCTTGCAGTTACAGATAATATATGAATATGACTATAAGTCCATGAAATTTCACAATGTAATCTATACTTAATATTATAAAAAGGTAGTTTGTGATGTTGTAGGGGGTAATCTCAGGAACTACTGGTCAGATTTGAAAAAATCTTTCAGTGTTAGTGAGCTCATTTATCGAGGAAGGCTATAGGCTATATATCATCATGCTAAGATCATTAGGAACGGACCATCAATGAAGAATGTTTCAAAATCGGGTTAATTTTTTCCTTATGTGAGCTTCCATTGTGTGTTAGTTCGTTAAGTGATGTTTACTGGTCATATTATCAAAAACAATTCTGAATTCTTATCAATACGTAATCAGCAACGAGTGGCCGGGTCTGCTAGTTTAATATGAACATATTACTGACTGTACATATTTATCTTCACACAAATAATTAATGTTGTAGAAAACTAACCTCATGCTTGTGAAAATTCACATACAAGAGACAGCTAATGATAATTCGCAAATGCTTATTTAGAAGTATAACAAATTAAAACAATATAAACTTTTCTCCTGATGACACAATGGTATTATCATTGACTATTAACTTTTCATAGGGTCTATTTTAGAGCAATATCTATTTACTACTATTACCCATAATTCCTATGCCTATAACACAGAAACATACATGAAAATCTAATATCTCTAAGACTAATAGTTATAGAGATATCTATATCTCGTTTAATTTAAAGATATATAGGTAACTATTGGATACATTCATTTTTAATGACAATAAGCTTCCTAGATAACTAAAATATACATTATTTTATATACAGTGAAAGTAAAAAAGGTATACATTTTATTAAGTTCAGTGAACTACAAATCAATAAAACAAACATGAATATAATATTGTTAGTAGAGACTGTTTGACTGTTGTTGTTGACTGTTTGTGTTTGAGTTGAAGTTTTCGGCCGATCGTACATTGTTGTTGATGCGAGTTTTCGTGTTGAGATTTGTATTTGTTTTGTTTTTATATAAATCCACTTCAGGTTATCTAATATCAGAAGTGGTATAGGACTTCGTCCCTATTAGCCTTATTTTAATATAAATCCACTTCCGATTACTAAAATTAGAAGTGGGATACACCTGTGGCCGTCCATTTATCATTAAGCTTCTGAGGAAATGATCAATTGTCAGTAACGATACCTCGTTTCTTGAGGTGTTGTAGTAGGTCATCTAAAAACGTAATTGGAATCACGCTATTTTCACTTCTCAGAATAGGATTTGTATGGAAAAGGCTCGTCTAGTTTTGGTTATCAATCCACTCTCTAGGTGGCACTGTTATATAATTTTTTTTGCAAGTTTGATAACAAAAGATGGTGGACGACAATTAATTTTGACATTTCAAACTGACAACTTTCAAATATTTGTTGTCATTCACTTTGTTTACGTATCTGTTATGAGAGTGTGCTCCCTTAAATTTTCTTGCCTCCCACAAACAATTTTATTTATCTCCGGATCTACTTATAAACATTGATTTCTGCATATACATACTTGGATTCAGATTTGCCTTACGATGAATATATTCATTACAAATAAAAATGATCAAAAACTTGTATACGATTTATACAGTACCGCTGTATGCATACATACATAGCTATAAATGTACATTTATAACCAACAGATATTAGTTCGAAACTCGTATTATAGAGGCGCTGATTGGAAAGAACGGAGATTAGTGTTTAGTCATATGATTGATGGTCAGGAGTGACTAGTCGAGCGGAACAAATACCTCTTGTGGATTTTTTTTTCAAATGTTTTCCAGACTATTCACGACATACTTCTTGCGACATTCTTGGCAGCATCGGTTTCCAGTGGTTCGATGTGCTAAAAACATGCAGCTATCTGGGCTCAATACAACCAGACAAGCGGCAGCCAAGAGATCTGCACTGCGGCTGGGATACGCTTCTGCTCTGCACTATGCCTGGGCTTTGCCTCTGCTCTGCGCTGCAGCTGGGCTTCGATTCTGCTCTGCGGTTAGACTTCGCTTCTTCTCTACGCTGTATCTGGCATATGCCTCTGCTCTGCGCTGCGGCTGGGCTTTGCTTCTGCTCTGCGGTTAGACTTCGCTTCTTCTCTGCGCTGCGGCTGGGTTTCTCTTCTACTCTGCGCTGCTGCTGAGCTTCGTTTCTGCTCTGCAATGCGGCTGAGCTTCGCTTCTGCTCTAAACTGCGGCTGGGCTTTGCTTCTGCTCTGCGGTTAGACTTCGCTTCTTCTCTACGCTGCAGCTGGGCTTCGCTTCTTCTCTGCGCTGCGGCTGGGCTTTGCTCCTGCTCTGCGGTTAGACTTCGCTTCTTCTCTACGCTGCAGCTGGGCTTCGCTTGTTCTCTGCGTTGCGGCTGGGTTTCGCTTCTACTCTGTGCTGCTGCTGAGCTTCGCTTCTGCTCTGCACTGCGGCTGAGCTTCGCTTCTGCTCTAAACTGCGGCTGAACTTCGCTTCTGCTAAGCGGCTGCGCTGGTTTTCGGTGATGACCACAGTCAGGAGAGACCGTGTTAGCAGAGATTGCATTAGAACTGTCCGTACTATTGATCTGACACGCCATAACTTTGTCCAACAAACATATTCAAGTTCTAGTATAAAACTTTGAATAATGTCATAAAATACAAAAATATCATACAAGCATTATAGTAGCGCAAAAGGTGAGCAATTGCTAATTATTACATAGTACAAAACAAAGTCCCCTACCCCATCTGTGTCTGTCTGTCTGTTCGAGATAAACTCAAGAACTACTAAACAGATTTTTTACGCGGTTTTCATCAGTAGATAAAGTGATTCATGAGATAGGTTTAGGTATATAATTTGTCAAGTTTTTTTGAAGTAAAACTTCTTTAGACGCAACTAGGAGGTAAGTGGACGACAATGCAACAGAAGTCCGTTACGGCAGTGTGGCGTCACGTTTCTGTACCATCCGGTTTTCAAGTATTTTCAATTTTGTTAATAAATAGTTATATTAATTATTATATTAATATAAACAAAATAAACAAAAATTTTGGAAAAAAATAAATAAATTGAAAATTAAATAATAACAAGAATTAATTATGTATATAGGGGGGTGCACGACCGTGCTGCCATCTGGTTTCAGTGTAAGTAAGTAACAAATTAAATCAAAGCTTCATTATATGTAGTGCTATCTATCAACTAATTCGGAACTTAAATAATACAGGAAATATTAGCAACTCCTTGTTATAAAGTAAATAAAATATAGAAAATTATAAACATATTACTATGATAATAATAATAATAATAATAAGCCTTTTATTCTGAACTTTTATACATTGTTTTTTTTTTTTTTTTTTTTTTTCTTATTATAATATATCGCGTAGTTCAGTGTGCCATTACTATGATATGTAACTAATTAAATTAATTATGATTTAATAGAAGTCGCCATCGCTTATAACGCCAAAGAAGATTTACTTCAATTGCGTGCGATGGTTACATGCACTCGTCTTTTTTATTATCAGGGTCGGCAATGACCTCCCCTCTCGATAGTATATTATATATATATATACAGTATAAAACAAAGTCCCCTACCGCGTCTGTCTGTCTGTCTGTCTGTTCGCAATAAACTCAAAAACTACTGAACGGATTTTCTTGCGGTTTTCACCAGTAGATACAGTGATTCATGGGGAAGGTTTTAGTATATAATTTGTCAAGGATTTTTTTATAGTCAGGGCGGGATAACGTCTGCCGGGCCCGCTAGTTATATATATGAAAGAATTTCAATATGTTATTAAGTATTTGAATATTATATCATTCTTGCTTAAAAGGCGGGATAGGTTTTAATACAACTTAGCAGAGTTGATATTTTATGGAATACGACTGAATAATTTTTAGAATGATTATCATCATCATCAGCATGTAAGAGACCCACTGCAGGGCCATAGGCCTCTTCCCGAAGGATGGTATGGGCGTAATCATCACGCCAGCCCACGATGTATTGGCGATTTCAAACACTGAGAAATCCACAGTTCTATATTTTTCCCACATAAAGTAGTACAACAAGAACATTTCTCATGTTCAGGTTTCCTCACAATGTTTTCCTTCACCGTCAGCTGATAGTGTTACCAATTTAAATTCGTAAATGTATGCGAATTCCGAAAAATTCATTGGTACATGCCGGAGTTCAAACCTACGGACATCGAAATAATATTCCACCGGTCAGACCACTAGGCCACCATGACTTATGAGCGACTTTAGAGTGATAGCCAGACAGAACAATTAAATCTGGCACAGGCGTTAATTATATCATTGAATAGGTACAGATAGTAATTATAAATATGAACATATGTTTGTCCATCAATAACAATTAAAGGTTATAGTTACTTATGACATTATTGATTTATCACCCAGCGAATATAGAGCCAACCAGCTGGTTTTATGTATAGAAAAATTGTATCCTACAAAAACTCAATAGTTTGAGTTACAATTAACAATATTTGAAGTTCTATGTTATCCATGGAATGTGTTTCTGTAAAAAGTTACTTACCGTTTTCGCTGTAATCTTTCCTTCTCTTGAAAAAGTCTTGGTATTTCTGGTAAAAAGTTTTGAGAGAGGGAACGATGTAATTCTTTTTCAACTTTACTTGTAGCCTTACTAAACTTTTCTGTCAGGTGGGTCCAATCCTCTTCAGTAAAGCATACCACTTGCCATACTCTTTCAGTCTCTTCGTCATTGATCGCTTCATGACCAAAGAACCAACCTCTCCTCCTACTTTCTTTGCTTTTTTTCTTTTTGGTTTTACCTTTCGGTTTTCTTATAATGTCCTCACGGTATAATCTTGTACCATAAAAGTACCAGTAAGCCGAATCGTTATCATCCCAACTGTAATACATAAAACATTCAGTATTGACTTTTGTAAATTGGTAGAGCCACGCTGAAACTATTATTGGTTTCAGCATAAATGGGTCGGCTCACCCGGGGTAGTACCACCCTCTCACAGAAAACCGACATGAAGTAACAGTACTTGCATTGTTGCGTTTCATTCGGTCAGTGAGAGCGCCGGAGACCCACCTCCCCTCCCCTTCCACTTTCCTCTTCCCTTCCTCCCCCCCACTCCCTACACAGGCTGGCAACGCACTTGCGACTCCCCTGGTGTTGCAAGTGTCTATGGACAGTGGTGATCACTTACATCAGGCGACCCACCTGTTCGTTTGACTCCTATGATATAAAAAAAAATAAAAAATAAATAAGGTAGATGTAATGTTTATAGTAAATACTTCATTATATATACACTAAAACAGTGTAAACTCTTTATAACATCCATCGTTATAACAGAAATACTTTTTAAAATGTAGAAATTAGTTCAATTTCGTTGGTATATCACAAAACAATTTATTTGTTCTCTCTCTATTAAATAAACGTTTGCAAATTAACTATATGTACCAATATACAAAATGATCATGAAACCCAAGGCAGAAATAAAATCCAATGGTTCCCAAATTGTAGTAGTAAATAGAATCAAGCAATAGATTTTTACCCACAGACTGAAATTTTTATAGTATTGTTAATATAATGAAATAGGTAGTCAACTACTTTGGTGACACTTACCCAAGAGGCTCAACTCTCAGACTCTCAGCTTCAAGATTCTTAAACAAATCAAAAACATCCTCCGCATCTAAACGAAAATCACATAAAGCATACAGAATCTCTACTTTTGTCCTTAGTGGTAGAAACTGAAAATCAATATCTGTATTAAACGGATTGTATCTGCCTGTTTCTTGACATTTTCTTCTGAACAACCGCCTCAAATACATCTGTAAATTAAAAAAAGAATAAATGCTTATTTGGTAAGTGTTACTTTGCAGAAATCCACTGTGAATAGTTGATTCGGATGTTATTTTACTATTGCCACATCCACTATAATCACATGATCCATCTGTCCATGGATCATCTTCAGATCAATGTATAACTTCTGATGCTAGGAAGTGAGTGCATCTTGTCTCGCACTATAAATGAGTAATAATTCTCATTACTCAAAGAACTTAAAAGCATAAATAGTGGTCTGCAAAGAGCCAATGCGCTTTCACACTCATCCTTTCTAACATCCAAATCCAAAGAGTCAACATAGATATGGGGAAGGATGAAAAACAATTGCAGCAGATGTTGCTATGTCACATATACATAGGTACAGTGGGTAGAAAAAATGTACATAATCAATCTCTTTTACATTACAAATGTGTAAGCATCTTTAAAAAGACCTGTAGGTTATGTTATAATAAATAACTTAATCTGTGTTATATCTTTCTGTTAGCAATTTTGCTGAATCTAGGTCTAGAATGTACAATTTTTATCTTTATATATACACTAGTGGGCTCGGCAGATGTTGTCTCCCCCTTTTTTTTAAAAAAAATCCTTGACAAGTTATATACCAAAACATTCCTCATGAATCACTTTATCCACTGGTGAAAACCGTTTGAAAATCCGTTCAGTCGTTTTTGAGTTTAACACGAACAGAGAGACAGACAGACACGGTAGAGGACTTAGTTTTATACTATGTAATGATTATGTGTGTATATTATACATTTACAACTATTTTGATATTACCTGATAATTAAATGCAGAGATGTCATTGTTGCCCAAACAACCATTCAGAAGGCGTACAATCAATTCGGTCAAGAGTGAGCTAGCCGTATCTTCCGAGCCATCTGTTAGAAGTGCCTCTTCTAATTCCTACAATACAATTCCCATGTATATATATTATCTGTTATGTATAAACACGAATTGGTAAAGAAAACACTTTGTACTCACTTCTATGTCAAAATCCAATAGATCGAATGCCGTTCTGAACAGAGAACAAAAATACGCGATGCTGGGTACTTCCCACCATGACTGCATATACAACCGTGAGAAATTCATTCAGACATCACCTTAGAGATTTTGTTTCCGAAAAACACTCATCTGATATCTATTTTCATCAGAACCCACCTAAAATACCAATAAAAGATGGAAACATAACCTAAAAGGCCTTAGTGTTCACCATCCGCCTTTGTATCATTGATTTAAACTCATTTTCATAGTGATGTTAGATTTTTTCACTGTTTTCCTAGATGAAAAGGGTGTCTTTTATGTCGTATGGAAAAGATACCTATATGCGTTGTGTACCACTACACAAACGCCATAACAGTTCACTACACCTACAAGATGTGATTCACATATAAAACGAAATTGATTATTCACAGCACATTACCGATGTACATCAAGTATACGATTATATTTGTGTATATTGCATATTAATAACTTTCTATCAGATTGTTAATTTTTCCTTTTTCCCTTACTAAAATTTTATGAGAACTAAAAAGATCGCAACTTAGCGGAAGTTGTTTTTTTAACATGACCATAGACAAAGTGTTAAAAATAAAAATACGCTGTCTGTATCTACTTTAAATTTAAAATAACTTGTCGAGCATGTCTTCCCAAAAGAAAAATTATTTTGCTAAAGGCCATAATTATAAATAACTCACAATAAATTAATCAAAGGGGTTGTAATAGTAATAATAATATGCCC
The DNA here is from genome assembly GCA_036509395.1 of Antheraea yamamai. Classification (NCBI taxonomy): domain Eukaryota; kingdom Metazoa; phylum Arthropoda; class Insecta; order Lepidoptera; family Saturniidae; genus Antheraea; species Antheraea yamamai. The sequence continues at coordinate 19,878,739 of AP028424.1, forward strand.
TACTCATATATTTTTTCAAATAGCGTTAGGAACAGTTTCTTTCTCAATGATGTTTACCTCCTTCTATTACCCCTATTAACATTATGTGTTTCTTAAGTCTAGTTAATTAAGCATTGTTTTTTTTGTCTGTTTGAACCCGGATAAGCATCAAACAAAAAATAGGGCAAAGTAAAAAACAAAGAAAAAGAAAATGGTTTCATACCGTCTCCGTCGTTTATGGTTCTATCCACGTGACATTGGCAAAATTGTGTGCGCACACATGTTGCCATTTTATAAGAAGAAGGAGAAGAATAATAAATATGTCAATATTTTATTAAAATTATGTTTTGCTTTTGAAATTTGCTGGCGATTATCCTAAATATAAATATCCAAAAAGAGCGCCATGGTAAGTAAATATTTTCTACTTAGATACTTATGTATTTATTAATCAAATAATTTATTTCATCTTTCTACAATTATAATAATATATCCAAATGCTAATTGAATTTATTAAAAACCATTATATATTCTTTGCAACTGTATATTTGGACATAACATAAGTTTCCTATATTCTATGAATTAAGATCTAATCATTTAAAACGTTATTTATATTGAAAACAACTTTTACACCAAATTTTAGGTACCTATTTAAAAACAAATGTAATTACTAAATTTATCTTCTAATGAAGTCATTTATCTAATTTAATATGTTTGTTTTGATATAACTTGTCTTTGGCCTGCATGTTGTCAGGAATTATAAATTTATAAAGTGTTTGTTATTAATTGAAGAAAGTTAGATATGTATCCTTGATTTTAGTATAGATTAAACTGTTTTTATTATATTATTAAAGGTGACCATGCCACGAGACATCCTAAATGATAGTTTGGCTGTGTTAAGGATTGTTGAGGTATGATGTTGTTCTATTTTGAACAGTAATATTCTTTTAGTAATAGATCATAAAAAGTATATGTTATCTTTATATATAAATTTCTACTGTTCATGTGTATGTCACTGAACTCCTCCTAAACGGCTGGACCGATTTTGATGAAATTTTGTGTGCATGTTCCAGTAGATCCGAGAATGGTTTAGATTCACAATTGGACCCGGAATATGGCACTGCAGTTGAAATTTACATTTTTTTTATTATCAAGACAGGACAGTGTCCACCCTGCCCCTTTGTATATTTTTATAGTTTTTACAGACAAAGTAATATAATGTACATTACTGCAATATAAATAGTTATAATTTTTAAATCTAAAGTATATAGTAAATATTTATTTCTGAATATAGCATGATGATGAGGAGAATTGGCCTCTGGAAGATAAGCCATGCAAACCAAGCAGTAGAAAGTTGTCTAATATTCCATTAAACAGTCAACAAAGCTTAACAAAAGACGATTGTGCTTGCTACTATAACTATGGGTAAGTTTGGTAACAGTTAAGTACTAAAGTTGTATTATTCTCTTATACTTTTCAATTAAAAACCTCTCTTTGTATCTTCACATGTTATCTATAGTATTTAAACTTGTTATCTAGTTCCATTTTATGATTTCAAAGACAATACCTAATAGGTTTTATAATCAAAGTAAAAAAAGTAATAACTTTATTGATTTAACAATTTCAAATAATTTTAATTTTAAAATGTGTGAAAAAGAACAAAAGACTATGTAACTTATTACGTGTGTTGAAGACAATTTACATTTCAATATTGCCTAACTAAGCCTAACAAGTATCTGTGCAGATAGTCAAGCCCTTTTTTCACAGTCAATATCTTTCCAAAAAAATTTTAGCCATGGTGAAAATGGAGGTAATAGGCAACATGATCCAATTTATCAATACAAAACAAGCAGTTTGCCAGCTGCTTCATCGATAAATCAAACCTGGGATGATATAGTCTGCTCGGCCTTGAGACTAACCCCGGAAGACATTGGAAACCAATTGACATTGCTGGATTTGTCATGTTTCAAATCTATCAAGGCAGAGGAGCTAACAACATGTGGCTGGACCAAATTAAATAAGTTGACTATTGCTCCAAATGTTGTGGCATTTACAAAGAGATTCAATAGGGTTAGTTGGTGTTCAGTTTTATCCTCTTTTTAAATGTGTTTTTATGCATTGAATTCCTATTTATTCTAAAAAATTTAAAGTTATGTTTCTTTTCATAATTTTATATTATGTGTACAATGTACCAAATAGACATGTATAGTCGAAATTGCCTTAAGGTCTTATACATAGCTATGTAATGTAGAAAAAAAATTTAATCATTCAGGTAAATATACTTCTTGGTTAATTGCGACAAGAACAGTTTTTTTATTAGTCCTTAAAAGAACTTCACCCCATTTGTATAAATAAAATTTAGTATTTTTTGTGCCTCTAGTATGTTTGATTTTGTATAGTTATTTGTTTTGAAAATACAACATTGCAATCAAAACCAGATATATTTAGCATACAAAAAATATGTTATAGGTCAGTTTCTGGACAGTACAAGAAATTCTTAATGGACAGTCAACAAAAGCGAGGGCAGAAATATTGGCACATTTCATTAAAGTAGCAAAAAAGCTACATGACTTAAACAATTTACATTCGTTATTTGCTGTTATATCAGCCTTAAACAGTGCCAGTATTTATAGGTGAGTGTATATTAAAATTTATAAACATAATAGAAGAATATTAATACCACATTACATATTTAATTCTGCAATAACTACTTATTTAGAAAATGAGTTAATTGTATGTGATCAAAGAAGAAGGAAGTCTTTTTTCATAAATGTATACATAAATATCAATATTTATACTTATTTACAGTTATATCGCTATATAATAATAGGTCTTTACCTATGAAAATGCCATTCTGCAGTACTGGCCATTTCAAATCAAAATAATTTTTGTTTGGCTAAGAATTCTAATTTCAAATTAATTTTATTTTAAAAACATGGAATTCTTTTTCCAAAAGTAGTCATTTGTTTATTGATTAGTGTTACATTTTTATCGCATTTCAATCTTTTTTGTCATCGTGGATACGTTAAAAATTCGAGTAATTATGGAATATGAGTACCGTCGTGGCAGCAACGCGGCACAAGCGGCACGCAACATCAACGACGTTTATGGAGCTAACACTACAAACCAACGCACCACCTGTTATTGGTTTGCTCGCTTCCATTCTGGGAATTTCGACCTGAAAAATGAACCTCGCGGTCGTCCGAAGACTTTGGTCGACAATGACGAATTAAAGGCGATTGTGGAAGCTGATGATACACAATCTACGGCTGAATTAGCAGCAGCTTTCGAAGTTAGCGTCAAAACAATATTGGTCTATTTGTGTCAAATTGGCAAGGTAAAAAAGCTTGACAAATGAGTGCCCCACGAACTCAATGATCGCCAGCGCGAAGTACACGTCGAGACGTGCCTTGCACTGCTCAACAGACACACAAATGAAGGAATTTTGAACCGCATTGTTACCTGCGATGAAAAATGGATTCTGTTTGATAACCGCAAGCGCTCAGCAAGTTGGTTGGATCCTGGTTCAGCACCTAAACAATGCCCTAAACGAAAACTTACCCCTAGAAAAGTGATGGTCACTGTTTGGTGGTCTAGCGCCGGTGTGATTCATCACAGCTTCTTACCAAACGGGGTGAGCATTACTGCAGATGTGTACTGTGAAGAACTGAACACAATGATGGAGAAGCTGGCACATCTCCAACCAGCATTGGTCAATCGGTCGTCTCCGCTGCTCCTGCACGACAACGCGCGACCTCATACTGCACAGCAGACGGTCTCCAAGTTGCAAGAACTGGGGTTGGAAGTTCTCCGTCATCCACCTTACTCACCAGACCTTGCACCTACAGACTACTACTTTTTCCAGAATTTGGATAACTCCTTGGCGGGAAAAAAATTCAATACCCGAGAGGCGGTACAAAATACCTTTGAAGAATTTGTTGCCTCCCGTCCAGCTGATTTTTTTAAGAAAGGTATCAATAAACTGCCACTGCGTTAGCAAAGATGCATTAATTGCATGGGTGATTACTTCGATTAATACAAATAAAAAATACATGAAAAAAATTCGTTTAAATTTTTTCATACTAAACGGCAATTTCATAGGTAAAGACCTAATATTTTGACATTTTGTCATTTTCATAATGTAGTTTGTGACTGAATGATGCATGTTTATGAAGGAATTAAATAATCAGTTAAAATAGGCTTATATGTTTAAATGTTTATTAATATATTTATTTAGAATTGTTACACAGGCTCAATTTATCACATAAGCTTTATGGTGACTGTTGTTAGCCTAGTTTCTTTTATTATGTAGAACATTTTGTTTTTCCCCGGGGAGTTTTTAATAAGTAAATTCTGGAAACTTGTTGAAAAATAGAAAATTTAAAAAAAAAATTTAATTTATTTATTTCGAAAAAATATTATTCAGTTTTTTTTATTTAAGTAACATTTTTAAAATGTCAAAAATGTTAAAAGAAGTTTAAATCTGTAACATCCTCATTGTCATGTGAGCACCAATAATATCTGTTACTTTATGGCGACTTAATCATTATCAAAGCGGGATTCATGTGTAACATTTAATTTATTGGTTTAAATTTTATTTTCACAAACATATATACATATATATTTTTTTATTATACAGGTTAACGAAAACATGGGCCTGTTTACCGAAAAAAGATAAACAACAGTTTGATAAGCTTGCAGAACTGTTTGGAGAAACAGACAACTGGACTGCTCTTAGAGAATATTTGAGATCTGTAGCACTACCTTGCATACCATATCTTGGTAAATGAAGTTAATCCGTTTATTATCTACAATTTATTAATATATGATAATTTAATTATGTTATTACTATTTGTTTTCAATAATCCAAAGTCCATGAGATATTCCAATAAATGAAAATCATAATTATTCAGAATTAATTTTATAACAACCTATGGTTTTTTTTTTGTTACTATCTGGAGTTTACTTAACTACGTTGAAATTTCATTACGTTAAGTATAATTATTAAAAATGTATGATATGTTTATAAATGTTTAGAAAAGTTGTGCGTAGTTCACACACAGTAGAAGTGAAAATTAGTATTCTGATTAATTTTTAATACACGTTGTTAATAACAGTTATTCGTGGGACGAAAACTAATGTCCAGTTTTTATGAATTCCTATGTATTTTGATAATAATTTTTCATTTATTTTAATATAGAAGTTAGATTGAGGTATTTTATTTTTGTCTTATTCTGTTTTACAGGTATATTTCTAACAGATTTGGTTTATATTGACATAGCTCACCCGGCCGGGTCCCCACACAGAATCACAAAGATGAATGTTGTATTGAAGGCTTTAGAACGATATCAAACTTCAGAATACGAAATTGCTCCTCTGCCGCATGTCGCTAACTTTCTGAACAGTGTGAGGTATATTGAAGAGCTTCAGAAATTTCTAGAAGATGACCAATACAAGTAAGAAGAATAATATACTATAGATTCTATAATTAATATGTAACAATTTTGTTAATAATGTTAGGTGCAATTTTCTTTATGTTATCCCATTAGAACTATTACATAGCATCTGATGTTAAACATTATATGATCATATGAGTATGATAATGATATTCCTTGAAATACCCGTTAATGGCAAACCATACTGTTTTCGATTGTGAGCATGTATATGACTGGTGAATCCATATTTTGTTTTAATGATCTTCTTGCAGGGCGCAAAGTGCAATATAATTATTTCTAGGAATAACAACAGCTTGTAATACACAATTCAAAATACAATAAATAACTTAGAGTTTGGAGATATTCACTAGTAGAATCAGTATTACATATATAGGTGTAGGAAAGCTTCCGACGGGTTTAAATTGTAAGACTTTTCGTAACAACACCTTGTAATCGCTTTCTTCAAAATTAGTAACAGCCTTAAGAACAGAGCTGCGCTACTCTCCTCTCTGTTCTTTCTAGACGGCTATACATAGCCTTTAAGTCATCCATGTATGTTCAAGAAAAAAACGTAAAAAAGTTCAAAACAAAAATATATTTTGCTTACAAGGTATCATTGTAGATAATGTCATCCATTTAATTCCTGTCTTGTGCGCATATGTACCACACTTCTTGCCGTATTTCACACATTGGTGTACGCGCAGTGTTTATATAAATCATAGCATCTTAAAACTTCATGTGAAATGAAGATATCATGATATTTTGTTTTAAATGAGGACCAAATGTTATGATAGTAAAACTGAACCAATTTCATTGAAATCTATCCATTAATGTTTGCGTGACGCACGCCTAACAGCATAACTCTGTAATCTGCATGCGGTTTTTTTCAGGTTATCATTAAAACTGGAGCCACCCTCACCGGTTGGGAGTTGCTCTGGTTCTAAAGAATCAGTCAAAGATATTGTGCCCCATAGTGTCTCTACAGCGTTCACGACATCGCCATCCCATAAATTGTGCTCTGGCTCGTTACGGCTCCAGGGTTCTTGCCACCAAGGCAAATTTATCCCGACGCATCGGAAATGCCGCTCATTAGGATCCAAGTAAGTACATAATGATATAACTATTATTTAAGTAACTAACCATTTTTTATTTTTAATAGTTTTCTTTTGAAAAATTAACCACTTTTACATAAAAGTGTAACACGTTTCATTTGTATTTAATTGAATATCGAGATTTCAATTTTACTAGTTGTTTAACATACCAATTATTTTCACCATAGATAATTAATTTTTATGTCGAATCTTATATTTATATATGGTATAATACGTTTTATAAATACATTTTCATACCATCATACCCCTATCTATTATACAATATATGTCATAAATTTTGAAAGGTACGTACGAGATTAAATATTAGAATCACATGAGTAAAATGATTTATAGAGTGTCATCTTCAAACATTCATTAAACTGTAGGTAGTTCTTTACTAAACAATTACATATGAGTGAGCTATACAATTTACTAACTTAGAATAAAAGAACAAGGATATTGATTACCACTTAGTTTTTACTATAATATAATTATAAAAGTAGTTTTTAAATTGTTAACATTATTCCTAGTTGAGATTTTTACTAGAACAACTTTTGCAAATTAGTGAGGTATATGCATGAACTTTTATTTGGATCAAATGTTATTTTTAACCGATTTCAAGAAGGCGGAGGTTAATACGATTGTATTTTTTAACGTTTGTTACTTATTTCACAACTTCATCATTTATCATCCGTTTAGGAAAGTTATTTTTTTATCTATATTTTCAAGTGATTCCTATTTCGATTTCATTAGCATTGCACCTTGTATTTCGAACATATACTAAGGAATCTCTCAAAATCGAATAGAAATTTAGTGATTATGATATTGGTAAGATTATGATAATTCAAGACTCGATCACTAGGCATATTGGTCGAGGATGTTCATGTTTATTTTGTGGGTATTTTATTCTTTGTTAAAAACTTTTTATATATTTTATCTGTAATCTTTATTAACATTAATTAATACCTAAAAAGTTTATTTTTAAAAGTTTACTTTACGTAATTTAAGCCCTGAGAAGGCGTATGATCGTCAAAATTACCAACGTAGTTATAGCGTAGTATGAGCTCAAAATACTCGTATATGTAAGCACAACTAATTTAAATGGTAACTGGATATTCTTTTAGGTTATCCACGATGAATTAGTATTTGCAACTGTCGTAAAATTAGAATTGACACTTTGCTTGTATAGTTGATGCTATTACAACGAAAAAATATCTAACCTTGTGCAGTTTTCTTTTCATTTTTACACATAAATAAAGGCAATACATATGTAATATATATAATATCATTACATAGTATAAAACAAAGTCCGCTACCACGTCTGTCTGTCTGTCTGTTCGCGATAAACTCAAAAACTACTCAACGGATTTTCATGCGGTTTTCACCAGTGGATAAAGTGATTCGTGAGGAAGGTTTTGGTATATAATTTGTCAAGGATTTTTTTATAATCAGGGCGGCACAACGTCTGCCGGGCCCACTAGTATATATATATATATATATATATAGATTAATGTATATAGAATAATGTTATGTGTTAGCTATATTTTGATACGAAGATGATTTTTTAAAATCTATAAATATAGTAAAAACCAAATGTCTGTATGTAATATCAACGTAACAAAAATGCAATTTTAAAAATTTTTCCCTGTCTTCTGTTTGTTCCGGGTAATCTCCGAAACGGTTGGACCGATTTTGACGGGAATTTCACTGGGAGGCAGCTAAAATTAAACACGTGCGTAAGACGTGCGTTGTACTGGACTCCAAGAATAAATATAATTGAAATTTATATATCTGTATGTATTCTGAATTGTCTTTTTGGTCATTTTAGCGGCCTTTTTATTTTATTTACCCTACTTTCGTCTACATAACTCAGTAACCATAGTAACATATAAGAATATTGCATCAAGTTCAATGAGCACTATTTAAATTGTCAAATATTAAAAAGTGCTTAGACAGATATAAAGTGTTATTATATCTTGATTTATATTTATGCAAGATTTCAAGACGTCAGCTCATTCATTGTTTACAATTCAACAGTATAATTATTGATAGTAATTTTAAAAATAGAAGGGGTTCTCTCTAATATGTTATTAGACCATAAACGTATTACTTATTGACAATATGGACATATTATATCATTATATATCTTTAAATCATTTTTTCATTAGTTCCTTATACAGTGTAAGTGGGCACCGATGTAGTTGTATGGTAGGTTAAGGTTCTAAATATGTTGCTGATGATAAACCTCATTTGACACACTATTAGTATTTATATATCTAATGTATACGTTACATGTTACTGTAAGCGGCGTGCGTGTCGTACTTACAATTATTTTTAACTAGCGGGCACGGCAGACGTTGTCCCGCTCTGATTATAAAAAAATCCTGGACAAATTATATACCAAAACGTTCCTCGGGAATCACTTTATTCATTGGTGAAAACCGCATAAAGATCCGTTCGGTAGTTTTTGAGTTTATCGCGAACAGACAGACAGACAGACGCGGTAGGTGACTTTGTTTTCTACTATACTAGCGGGCCCGGTAGACGTGGTCCGCCCTGATTATGAAAAAATCCTTGACAAATTATATACTAAAACGTTCCTCATCAATCACTCTTTCCACCGGCGAAAACCGCATGAAAATCCATTCGGTAGTTTTTAAGTTTATTGCGAACAGACAGACAGACAGACGCGGTATGGGACTTTATTTTGTACTATGTAATGATAATAATAATAATAATGATAATGAAGAACATTTCTATAATTGTACATGGTCTCACAATTTTATATTACTTTAATACAATTTAAAAAAACGCGCGCGGAGCTGCGGGTACTGCTAGTCTATACATATAATAAGAATGTAAATGTAACGTGTATATACTTTTTCGATTTTCGTGAAAAAAAAAATGTTGCAGGTGTGTAGGAATAAGTAAAAAGTAAGTAAAATACATTTAAATCATTCTTAGAAATGTCTGTCTGTCTATCTGTCTGTCTGTCTGTTTGTATGAACACGCATTACTGCTAAAGTACTGGGTTCATAATAAAACCACATCACGAAATTTATAAAACATATCTTTGAGAATAATTTAGTCTTTGTTTTATTAAAATCGGTCCACTCTATCAAAAGTTATTGTCATTTTAATGATGACGCGGCTTAAGTACGAGAGAAAAGTAGATACGTAAATGGACTTAATACATTCAGAGGACTTTATTAATCACTGTTTTTTTACATAACGTTCCACGCGAACGATGTCGCGGGCACATCTAGTATACTCTAGTATGTCAATTAAGTATATAAACAGTACGTACGGTACGTACAGTACGTGCTGATGTTGCCACTATTTAGTATATTATATGAAAGTAGAGAATGAAGGCCAATTTTATAAAAAGTAATGTGAAAAGGTTCTGAAAGACTATTCATCATCACCCTGTAAGATACCTACCGTACCGCTATAGGCCTCTTCCCGAAAGAAGGTATGGGCATAATCGTCACGCCAGCCCACGACGTGTTGGCGATTTCAAACTCTGCGAAATTCACAGTTCTATGTTTTCCCACATCCAGTGGTACTACAAGAACATTTATCAGGTTTAGGCTTACTCTCGATGTTTTTCGTCACCGTCACCATTTTAGTAACGGATTTCGAAAAATTCCTTGATACATACGGGGTTTGTATCTGCGGACATCGAATTTATATTCCACCGCTCAAACCACTCGACCACCACGACTACGTTGAAACGCCACTATGTGCGTTCAATGTCCCGTGAATTGGCCGAAAAGAATATTGCGCTTGGTTACTTTCTACGCAATATTTTGGTCTCCTTTGAACGTTGTTTTTGGTTGATTCGTTACGTCAATAACAAGAATTGCCGTATTTGGAGTGGAGAAAATACTAGTCTTTTCCATCCACTAAAATTACTCACCACCTTGGAAGTTAACATTTGTAACGCTATTACCTCAGTGGCTCGATAAATTAAGTCGTTATATTTCAAAATAGGCTAAATCCAATTTTAGCTGTTCCTAATATTTTTCGAGATCTTAAAATTTTTTACATGTAAAATATGAAATTGATATTATTAAAAAAAAAGTAAAAACCTTATGAACGGCTAAATTTAAACTACGTTCTCGGTGTATAAAAACGGAAATTAAAGAAAAATCAAACGTTATATGAATGATTAAAATTGAATTTAGCTCGTTTTGAAATGTAACGACTCAATTGTCGAAAGTTAAATTTCCAAAATTGTGTTTAAGGTCCCCAATGTAACGGTATACATTTATTTTTTACTCTTAATTCTGTGCTGTATTTGGAATCAAATTTGTGTATAACGTACTTTTTCGTTTTTCGTGAATAAAATTGTTGCAGGTGTCTAGATAATCTAATAAAATACATTTCAATCATTTTTAGATATGTTTGTCTGTCTGTTTGTATGAACACGCATCACTACTAAAGTACTGGGTTCACAATAAACCCTCAGAGTAAAAAAATCGTAAAGCATATCCTCAGGAGTAACTTAGTGTTTGTTTCATTAAAATCGGTCCACTCTATCAAAAGTTATTGTAGTTTTAATGACGACGCGGTGAAAGTACGAGACAAAAGTAGACAAATGGACTTAATACATTCAAATGACTTTATTAATTGCTGTTTTTTACATAAGTTACTACGTAGACGTAGTCGCGGGCACAGCTAGTCCAACATATTTATATTGTATACAGTTTTTTTAATGTCATAAGGATGCAAACGAACAGGTGGGTCACCTGATGTTAAGTGTTCACCACCGTCCATAGACACTAGCAAGACCAGGGAAGTCGCAATTGCGTTGCCAGCCTGTGTATGGGGGAGAGAGGAGGGGTAAGGAAAGGGGAAAGGAGGTGGGCCTACGGCTCTCTCACTGACCCATCGAAACGCAACAAAGCAAGCACTATTACTTCACGTCGGTGTTTTGTGAAAGGGTGGTACTACCCCGGGCGAGCCGCCCCATTCATGCTGAAACTAGTAATAACTATAGCTGGCTCTACCACCTACAGTACCTACACTAAGCAAATACTGATCATAGAGAATTAATTATGTTGAGATATATAAATAAAAATATAATGGTATGAGTAACCAATGCTTTGCTAAGTTTTTAATAATCCTCAGATGGAGAGTTTAGAGTGTGTAAAAATTAATCGTATTTTCTTATGATATGAAGTAACAAGTTCATCTGATATTAAGAAAGTACTGCAGCCTGTAGCTATGTGTAACTGATCTCAAAAGGAAGCAAAGTTCTGGGGCTGTCTGTAAGGTTTGAAACGCTTCGTGTGTCAGTCTGGTTTGGCGGCTGAAATAAATGTAACGGTAATGCTTCCATGGGTGAACCTTGTGCGGGCACAATTATTTATAAAAAAATATGTATTTACAGTTTATTTTCGTTTCTGATTGTATGTTTGTATGTAAAATTTGAAGTATGTTCCCTCTATATGACTTATTTATTCATGTGATACCAAGATATAATCATAATTTTAAAATATATATATGTCAACATTCAATTGTCTACTATGTGCGTTTTGTTTTTTTTTTCTTCCTGCGGTCGTTACAAAGGTTTCGTAGTGCGAGCTTACCAAGAAATTTTCACAAGGTCAATTTTGGTGTTGGGTGAGTTTTTCACTACAGCTTGCTATTGTATGGTGTAGATTAAAAACGAATAAATATACTCTGTAATTAATATAACTGGATAACAAGAGCCTCAGTTGAACACTAGACATTGAGATAGTGTTATAAATAAGCATGTTGTTTATTTTCGAATGGTTTTAATACATTTACGAGAAGGCATTTTGAATTGGCGCCGTTTTTATGGGTGATTCGTGTATGCTGCATGTTAACATGCCAGGTTTTCTAATATCCTTTAATATGACTTGGGAAATATTTCAACGTTCCTTCTTTATGATATACAATGCGTTGGTACTTAAAAATTGGTACCAATAAATAAGGTAGTAAATACTTTTGTTTTGCGCTTAAGTTTGATAGTGCAAGGAGGAAAGAAATTGCCTCTTTTTTATATAGAGCCTTTAAATAATCATATGTATACATGTATTTTAATTATTTTAAAGTATAGAGTTTTTCTAACGTTGGCGATAATTGCTTATGTACAGTGGGATTTTGATAATGAAATATTATTATATGAGGAAACTATATAATAGTTGTATATTAGGAAATAGCACAATCGAATGTAAATACTATAATCTAAAACAATATTTAGTTTAATAGACATAGAACTTATTATTGCTACAGTTTATCATACGTTATATTGAAAATTAATGTACGATGTAGATATTAAAAATATTAAATGATCTTATTTTAATAATTTAACTTTACACAGTGTCTGATTTGGTTTTTATTAGATTTGATTATGCGTTTTCGATACAATTGTGTGTCGTACTAAAGATAAGCATAGTTAACTTTGCGTATCAGAGCATGCATGATGGAGCTTCGTGAAAGGCAATATAATGCACTAAATCGTATATGTGGCACATAACATAAAACATATAAATATGTTTGTATATCACTTAGTTTTGCACTTAATTATGACTATTCGGCTCGTTTAACCTACTCTATTATCTACACATGTGAGCAAAATTAATGTTTGTTCTGACTAATCTCCGAAACGACTGAACCAACTTTGACGAGTCTTTTACTGGTATTTGGAAGACTTCTTAAATTATTATCTGGAGTATAAATCACCGGGGGGCCAACCTCCGGCTCGCGAGCCACATACGGCTCTTTGAAGAATTATTTGTGGCTCTCGTTGAATGTACCTGAATTCACTTTTCATTTTTGTGCTATTATATTTAAAAATAAAATCGTTCCGTAGGTGTTTCAAATTGTCTTTTAAATTACTGACAACAAATATGAAAGACTAAGTGCAACGTTGTAACACATTTCACTTCCGTCAAATAAATAATGATATGACTCATCGAAAACTGCGCTAACAAACATAAACAGTGACGTAATCGTCCGCAATCGACGAGCTTTTATTTATAAGTTTTTAATAAATATCTCTCTAAAAAAATTAATACCTTTTTTCCTTTGAAACGCGTTTTTAATTGCGGCTCGCGAAACATTTCAAATTCTGAAAAATGGTTCGGAGTATCAAGGAGCTTGGCCACCCCCGTTACTTCATTATGCTACTTCACAAAGAATAAGCAGTGATGATAAAATTTAACAGAGTTGACTTGAAATCTGTAAAAAGTTTTATAATAGAGTATTAATGATAAAATTGCAATTAGCACAATAAAAAAACAGCCATAATAATTCATCCAGATGGAACATAAAATTAGTTCTCAAGACACAATACAATTATTTTATGTGTAACTTTTGGGCACCTGCTGGTATATAATAAATCGATAATTCTCGGTGTATTTATGCTTGATAATATATTAGAAAAAAAGGTTACATAGGTTAAGAATAACAAAAGAAGAAATAAGAACTAACAAGATCTATTAAAACATTTTTATAATTCTTGTCTATCAGTTTCTCTGTTTTTAAAACGCGTTCTACTCGAAAACTATTTAAAAAAAATTGGGTTTATGTTTAACCTGAGGAAACATCTAGTATTTATAACATTACACCTTTCTATATAGATTAAGCAGGATAGTTAATGAAGTATTAACTAGCTGTAAAAATATATTATGAACATTTAGAAGTTTAGGTCCGTTTCGTTACGCATTCTTCAAGTGAATAAAGTCACGAACCGCGGCTAGTCATAATGTTATGTGCGAATTCGTATAAGAAGTCTGGTTGATTATATTCATATCGGTTGACAGGACATAATAAAATTGTAAATTAATGTGGTATAAAATATAGAAAAGGTAAAACAAGTGTTGCAATTTGATAATACGTTTGTGATATGACACATTATCAGAAACAAATTTGTAACATCATGTTAATTTTGGTTTACAGTATTTTTGGTAAGGGTCATGCAGACGAAAAAATGGACGAAAAAACACCTGCAGGTTCCGTGAACCTTCTGGATGACACACTGTTGGAATCTCCTATATCTCTAGCTGGAAATAAGATTATTGCACAGATATTGCCGCACAGGTCTGAAACTTAACTTATTTTTATATTTGTATACATGTAGACACGTACGATCATATACAATCATTATCCCATACAAACGAAAATAAACGCAAATCGATCTATTTGGGCGTTTAGTTTGGAAGTTAATTATCTTCAGGATAATATATTTTATACTAGCTGATACTCACGACTTTGTATGCGCCCTCCTGCGCATGCACGTCACACCGCTTGCCCGACTTTCCCCAAAATTTACATCGCTGAACGCGTAGTGCTTATAAAAATTATATTCTCAGATGATGACCACGTGTCTAAATAGTGAAACTAGAAAAATAGATCGAAATCCATAGAGTAGGTTTAGATTTCTTATGATTTTATTTATATAGATTTAGTGAATACTAGCGGACTAGGGGGACGTTATCCCGGCTTAATAATAAAAAGCACCTCGACAAATTATACACATAAACCTTCCTCATGAATCACTTTATCTACAGGTGAAAACCGCATGAAAATCTGATCGGTAGTTTTTTTTAACAAACAGACGTGGTAGAGGACTTTGTTTTATAATATGCAGTGATAAACCGCTGTAATCGACAAGTAATAATGCACTAAACAGAATATATAAGTTTTACATTGAAAATCATTTTTATTCAGTATTTGCTATCTTCCCCGGCTTAGCATAGGTACTATGTATTATGTATTGTGACGTCATAAGTATTTCAATAATTAATATGAATTCTTTGGGTCTTTGATTTACGGTTCAGTTTTTTTTATGCTTGTATTTAGAAATACGTGACGTTTTCTTAGATAGCATTTAAATCATAAGATGTAAACGGCAATTTAGACTTACATTAAACTGCAATAAAAAATTTTATTAGATACTAGGGGGCCCGGGAGAGGTGTTGGACTTATAACTAAAACAAAAAGGAAAAAGAAAAGAGGGGGGGTATTTAATTAGATAAGATTGATATCATATTGATGGAAATAGCGTCAGATATATATCTTTTTTTTCCGTAATTTGTAAAAGATAAAAAATATTATTATGGGTATATGATGTGGGTATTATTCATAGAAAATATACATATGCCATTAAAGATTTGTAGATATTTTAAGGGTGTAGATGATTTCGTAGTATATAACTTTGTTATATCTCATAAGACTTAGCCAGCGTTTTCAATGTAAGAGCTTGAAAATTCTTATCATTTCATTAAAACACCTCGGCTTTTCTTTGTTTTATATAAATATAATATAAATGTATTATACATATAAACCTTCCAGAAGAAATACTCTAAACTCTAGTGAAAACCAAGAAGAGCAACTACGGTAGTCCGGTGAATCTGTTAAGACCTTGCAAGGTCAATAGCATATCTGTTCGAAAAAAGAAAAAAAAAGAGCAACTTTTCTTTTTAATACTGTTTATAATTATCTCGTAGTAGTAATATTGTTAATTAATTCAATTTTTACGTAAGATCTCCTAACCAATAGATTCAATATAAAATTTCCAATAAAATATATATTTATGTGGAAATAGTAAATTGCGATAAAAAAAAAAAAGAAAAAAGAAAAATGAAAAAAAAAAAAAAAAAAAAAAAAAAAAAAAAAAAAAAAAAAGAAAAAAAAAAAAAAAAAAAAGATTACGTATATAATTCGTAGTAATACGGATTTTACAGCGATCCATCAAAAGCCGAAGAAATACATTGCGAATATGAAGGCTGCGTAAGAAGAAAAACTATATTAAAAGACGGTAAAAAGATATCGCTATCGTCTTGGCAGAGGTACTGGGTACAAATCTCGGGAAATGTGTTATTCTTCTATGCAGCGAAATCGTTCAAAGGGTGAGTTGTTAATAATCCAGCTACACCATTAGTTGTAAGCATCTTATTTACTTTAAAATACATTAAATTTCGCCACTGCTTGCTCCAAAGATTTTTTAAGAGACTCGACGTCGCCCTGTCCTTTAGAGCGAGCCATGCCCTCTAAAACTGACCATAATTTGAAGTCTAAAGAGTTGAGGTCCGGGCTAGATGAGGGTCAGTCTTCAGTTTGTATAAAGTCCGGAACGTTGGTTTCAAGCCAGGCTTGGGTAGGTCGTGGCTTGTGACCAGGTGCAGAGTCCTGCTGGAAAGTCCACGATATATTTTTAAAAAGTGTATTGCTGAGAGGTTTTACAACATGATCCAAGACTATCTTGATACACTTTGGCTGAAGTTTTCACTCCTTTTTCACAAAAATGTAGTTTTGTGACTCCTTGATAAGACACACCTCACCAAACCATCACTGACGCAGGATGATGAGCACGTTGTACCTTTCTGACCACTTGAGCAGCTTCTTTAGAACTGTGAGCGTACACTTTATCATTTTGTTTCTTGTAGTGTTCTTCAATCGTGAAAATGTTTTCATCGGTAAAGAGGGTATTTCTGTGCCTTTCACCTGCGTATGGCGACAGAATGCGTTTTGATCGATCCACTCTCTTTAATTGTAAAAATTAATGTGCAGGACGATAAACAAAACACAAACACCACAGTGGGCGTGGCCTCGCGCCAGAAAGAGAGCGCACAGCGAGTGCGAGTAGGACACGCTATACGCATAGTTTTAAAGTATATTTTAGACGAATGTATACATTATATTTAAGAATTGAATAAAAACTTAACATTCCCTTAAGGTTTAGAATATAAGTATAGTTCTGTATAAATAATAAGTTTAGGAATAAGATAAATAATATAGAAAACATTTCGGCGTGGAAGGGGAAGGAGCGTGCGCCGCATCGCCGCCCCACCAACGCGACCCGCCGTGCAGTCCCGCCGGCCACCTTAAAGGAGCGCGCTCCGCAGTACGGAGCACAGTTCGCGTCAAGCAGTCTACCAAGCAACAAGTCTCAAGAAGTCATCAAGAATAGTTACAAGTATTGTAAAGTGCAAATAGTGAAAATAAAGTTGAATTTCATCGTGAAATCGCCGTATTATTGCTCGCAATCCAGCAACCGCTAAGTGTGGAATCTCGAAATTAATAGTTCGGGATCTGACCCACACATCGTCTGGTCCTTCGTGAGCCGGATCTACGAGCAAGATCGCCGAATAGTAGAAAATTCAACACAGAAACTGCGCTACAATGCCCGTAACAAGATCGACAGGCAGGCAAGCCGAACAGCCGGTTGCAACAACTACGTCGACTACAGCGACAACAGAAGCCACTACGGAGTCAACAGAATTCACTACGGGAACGTCGGCCACTCTAACGACGACCTATGTAACCGCAACGACGTCGACCGAACAAACAACTACGACGTCCAATCAACAAACAGTAACAGAAGCGACGCCACTTAGCAAGCCGCAAGCCGCAAAATCCACAGCAAACAGTCAAGGAAACAGAACACACCGAAGTGAAAATGAATCAAAGAAAAACAGAGCTCCGAAGTCAGTACGTTTAGCCAAAGCCAAGGCTAAAGTACTAAAATTGAAGTTACAATTAGCCAATGCAGCGCTTGCAGAAATAGAGGCAGAGGCGAGCGAAAACGATGACTATGACGACATATCATCAACAGATACAGCGATGAACAACAACCAACGCATCCACACATGGCTTAACACTTCAGAACTCGTCGCGATAGATCAAAGGCCCTATCAAGCTGAAGAGACGGAAACAGTCCAACCGCCGACAGATCAAACCCCAGCGATCGCCGCCGTATCCTGGGATGATAAGGCAGCTACACCGGCGGGAGCCACTGCCGCGCTTCCACCGCCACCGACTTCAGCACCGGAGCCACAGCTACAACATCAACAAACAGAAGCACGAGCCCTACCGCATATCGAGCAGCCAGTGATCATAACCGGATCACGGCCCGCAGAAACAACAACAGCACCACTCCTAGATGTCAACAGCAAACACGTGCCTCGTACAGAGTTTATCACCTCACCATGGCACGCACCGCCGGTACAACAACACTCCGGCGCAACTCCGATAGCCACAGTCGCGACACAGCAAGATCAAAGAGTTGATCTACACGAATTAGCATCGAGCATCATGTATGCAGTACAAATAGCAAATCGTCAGCCAAGAAACTGCGAACTACCAACCTTCAACGGATCACACCAAGAATGGCTGAATTTCCGTGCGGCCTACTACGAGTCCGCACACCTACTCAGCGCAGTAGACAACATGTCACGGCTGAGGAGAAGCCTCCGAGGGATCGCAAAAGAAGCCGTACTGGGGCCACTAAATACAAGCACCGACCCCTCAAGGATAATACAAACATTAGAGATGCGCTTCGGACGTCCCGAATCCATAGCTACTGCGGAACTCGAACGCCTACGAACACTTCCGAAGCTCACAGAATCGCCGCGAGAGCTCTGCACCTTTTCTACGAGAATCGAGAATGCTGTCGCTACATTACAAGCTCTCGACTGCGCTCACTACCTGTTCAACCCGGAAGTAACTAGACACGTCATCGAGAAACTAACACCAACGTTAAAAAGACAGTGGTACGAATTTGCAGCATCACAGCCGAGAGGCGAACCAGACCTCATGAAGTTTAGCCGCTTCATAAGAAGAGAAGCCGATTTATGTAGCCCGTTCGCACCTCCTGAACACATCGTCGACCGTCCCCTGCCTGACACCTACGCACGTCGGCAACAGCGAGTACACACAGTTCACGAAGAACAGGATAGTAAGAATTGTCACCTGTGCAAGCGACAGGGACACAACAACATCGCGGACTGTGACGTATTCAAGAAAGCGGATGTGAACTCAAGATGGGACATAGCTAAAAAGCACAACCTTTGTTTCCGGTGCCTACGACATCGCACAAAGATACACAGCTGTCGACCCCGGAAGTGCGACACAAACGGTTGCGTGTACACCCACAACAGATTGCTTCACTTCGTGAAACCGTCGAAAAAAGAAACAGAGTCGACTAACGAGAAAGTCAACTCAGCGTGGTCACCTCAAGTCGCCTACTTGAAAATCATACCGGTGCGTATTTCCGGACCGGCGGGAGCGACGGACACACATGCCCTCTTGGATGATGGATCGACAATCACACTCATAGATGCAGCTCTAGCCGACCAAATCGGAGCCACCGGACCGGATGAACCGCTACACATTTTAACCTACAACGGAGGCTCCGGGACAGATTTAAGATCGAGCAAAGTCAGTTTCACCGCCCGTGGCACGAACAACCGTGAAGAAACAATACAAGCACGCACGGTCAGCAACCTACAACTAGCAGCGCAGCGAATACCTAAGGAGGCCGTGACGAATCTTAAACATCTCCACGACGTCGCGAAACATATCCAACACATAGACGCTAGACCAAGAATTCTAATAGGTCAAGATAACTGGCATCTCCTGATAGCGTCAGAAGTACGTTCTGGAAAGAAAAACCAACCAGTGGCATCTCTAACACCACTAGGATGGGTCGTGCACGGCAACACAACTCGGACACTGGGACGTAAAATCGACTACATCAATCACATCAACACCGACGATCGTTTAGAAGAAATGATAAGAGACTACATAACGAAAGACGCGCTCTACGTAGAACCAAAGAAACCCAGCAGCGATCCAGACGAGAGAGCGCTACGCATTTTCGATAGTAACACTACAATAACACCGGAAGGCAGAATTCGGACAGCATTGCCGTGGAAATCACCGGACGCCACATTTCCGGAAAATTACAACAACACTTTAAAGAGACTTCTCAACATAGAACACAAGCTCGATCGAGATCCCGACCTCAAGAGGAAGTATCAGGAACAGATGGAATCATTGATAAGTAAAGGGTACGCCGAGCCAGTCCCCGCAGCACCAACGGGACCAAGAATATGGTACTTGCCTCATTTCGCCGTGCTTAATCCGGCAAAACCGAATAAGCTCAGAGTAGTACACGACGCCGCTGCAAAAACAGGAGGAGTATCGCTCAACAGCCAGCTATTGACAGGTCCGGATCTACTACAGCCACTGCCGGGAGTTATAATGCGTTTCCGTCAACACCGCATAGCAGTAACCGCAGACATCTCGGAGATGTTCATGCAAATAGAACTCCGGGAAGAGGACCGAGACGCCCTCCGATACTTGTGGCGAGGGAGCCGCCGGGACGATAAGCCTCCGGAACAGTACCGAATGAAGACGCTGATTTTCGGTGCGTCAAGCTCTCCGGCCGCAGCTATCTACGCTATGAACAAAAACGCCGAGCGGTATAAACACGATCACCCCGAAGCAGTGAAAGCCATCCTAACGAAACATTACATGGATGACTATCTCGACAGTTTCGAAAATATAGAAAAGGCAGTGAAAATTACTAGAGAAGTACGTGAAATACACAAACAGGCGCACTTCAAACTCGACAAATGGACATCGAACTCGACAGATCTACTTAAGGCGTTGGGAGAACGAGAGATAGAACGACAGATCAACCTACGAGACAGCACGCTCACCGAACGAGTACTAGGCTTGATATGGGATCCGAACAAAGACGAACTCTCGTTTAACCTAAACATGTCGAGAATTTCACCTGCGCTACTACAAGGTGACACGCCTACGAAAAGACAAGCACTACAACTTGTTATGTCGCTGTTTGATCCACTAGGATTAGCCTCTCCAGTAACCATCCGGGCTAAGCAGATATTACAAGAAGTCTGGAGACGCGGTATCGCCTGGGATCAGCAGCTGGAACCAGACCTAGCTACGAGCTGGGTGAACTGGCTGACACACCTGAAACAACTCGACGCAGTAGCAATACCGAGGTGCTACCCGAACTTCGCCGCTTCAGCATCGCTACAGCTACACGTATTCACCGATGCGAGTGAGTCAGCATACGCCACCGCACTATACTGGCGTACAACCACCGAAGACGGACAGATCAACGTGACCCTCATCGCCGCGAAAGCTAAAGTCGCGCCGTTGAAGTTAACATCGATACCGCGACTAGAGCTACAGGCCGCGGTATTGGGAACACGCATGGCCACCGCGATAAAACAGGAACACGAAAGGCAACCGCAATCTACCACATACTGGACAGACAGCCGCACAACGCTATCGTGGATAAAAACAGGCGCCAGAGCCTTCAAACCTTATGTCGCACATCGCATCGCAGCTATTGAAGAGAGCTCTAAAGGAAACGAATGGCGATGGATACCTACAAAGTTAAACGTAGCGGACGACGCTACTAGAAACCCACCAGACCACTTCAATCGAGATCACCGATGGTTTCGCGGTCCTGAATTTCTCTGGGGAAAACCGGAAACGTGGCCGAACAGTATCGAAATCACAACCATAGCCACGGAAGAGGAAAAGGTACATACGATATCAAAATCAACCACCACTCGGACCATCGAAGCCCTGCCGGACGTCACCCGATTTTCACGTTGGGAGAGGTACCTACGCTCCGCCGCAAGAACGCTTCAGTTCATCGAGCTATGCAGACAACCGAAAGAAGCTGTAAACTTCAGAAAGAACAAAGACTCTGATCCAGAATGGAAGAAAACCCGGAAAATAGCAGCGAAAGTCTACGGCAAAATTCCTAAAACAACCGTGATACAACACAGACCGCTCACTACCGACCTACTAAGGCGAGCAGAAGAACTCATTCTTCTAACAACACAGCAAGAATCGTTCAAAGAAGAGCTCGACGCTCTCAAGAAAGGGAAGCCTATACATCGAGACAGTCGACTATTCACACTAAGCATAGAGCTAGACGGAAATAAACTTCGATTACGAGATCGAATCGGAGCCGTTGTCGAAGCACCGCAAACACTGAAGAGATCCCTGATAGTCGATGGTAACCACCGCGCCATCAAACTATGGATCGACTACGTGCATAGACGATTACACCACGCCGGAGTCGAGACCACTGTGAACGAATGCCGCCAACAACATTGGGTGCTCCGCCTACGACCAACAGTGAAAACAGTTATCAAAGGATGTATATTATGTCGCATCAGAGCGTCCACTCCGCCCCAACCGGCCACCGGGGACCTGCCACCGTGTAGACTGGCACACCACCAAAGGCCATTTTCGTTTGCCGGACTGGACTACTTCGGCCCTCTCACAATCACGGTCGGGAGAAGCCATCAGAAAAGATACGTAGCTATATTTACGTGTCTCACAACACGCGCCATCCACTTAGAATTAGCAGCGTCTTTAACCGCGGATTCTGCTATTATGGCCCTCCGAAGAATGATAGCGCGCCGCGGCATTCCTGTACAACTATGGTCGGACAACGGAACAAACTTCCACGGAGCGGATAAGGAACTAAGACAAGCTATTTTTCAAGCTACAGCGGAAGAGGCTTCAAAAAACCTGATCGACTGGCGATTCATTCCGCCAGGCGCTCCATTCATGGGGGGCGCATGGGAACGCATGGTGCGTTCCGTAAAGACCGCTCTCGCAACAACACTGCGCGAGCGTTACCCGACTGAGGAGGTGCTACACACCCTCCTTCTCGAGGCTGAGAACACAGTCAACAGCCGACCTCTCACCCACGTCGCAGTGACCGCGGAAGATCCGGAAGCTCTGACCCCAAATCATTTCCTTTTGGGAGGCTCAGGGCGTGTTGGAACACCAGGAGAGTTCGACGACCCAGACCTCGATCTACGACGGAGTTGGCGCAGCTCACAACGACTAGCGGACGTTTTCTGGGCACGTTGGCTCAAAGAATACCTCCCCGAGCTACGCAACCGACGAGAACCGCGAGGACGAGGCCCAGAGCTCAAGATAGACGACGTGGTACTCATCGTCGACGGAAACCTGCCTCGAAACGTCTGGGCCCGAGGGCGCATATGCGCCACCTATCCTGGACCCGATGGAGCAGTCAGGACAGTAGACGTCGCGACTAAGACCGGCATCCTACGACGCCCCGCAAAGAAGATCGTCGTATTAGAAGCAGGAAGTCCCGCACCGATGGAGGATACGTCGCCGGAAACGAACGACGTACGGCGGGAGAAATGTGCAGGACGATAAACAAAACACAAACACCACAGTGGGCGTGGCCTCGCGCCAGAAAGAGAGCGCACAGCGAGTGCGAGTAGGACACGCTATACGCATAGTTTTAAAGTATATTTTAGACGAATGTATACATTATATTTAAGAATTGAATAAAAACTTAACATTCCCTTAAGGTTTAGAATATAAGTATAGTTCTGTATAAATAATAAGTTTAGGAATAAGATAAATAATATAGAAAACATTTCGGCGTGGAAGGGGAAGGAGCGTGCGCCGCATCGCCGCCCCACCAACGCGACCCGCCGTGCAGTCCCGCCGGCCACCTTAAAGGAGCGCGCTCCGCAGTACGGAGCACAGTTCGCGTCAAGCAGTCTACCAAGCAACAAGTCTCAAGAAGTCATCAAGAATAGTTACAAGTATTGTAAAGTGCAAATAGTGAAAATAAAGTTGAATTTCATCGTGAAATCGCCGTATTATTGCTCGCAATCCAGCAACCGCTAAGTGTGGAATCTCGAAATTAATAGTTCGGGATCTGACCCACACAATTAATTTAGGGCATGTCCTGTATATCGACGATAAGCGCCGAGCTTCAGGTCTTGTTTTATAATACGCGACTAAGTACTAGCGGGAATTTTCATTTCTTGCGATAAGATTTTTTGTTTTCTAATGGGGTATCGAAGCATTCTGGCTTTAACAGCATTAACAGCCTTTGTAGCTTTAACAGCACGCGGCCGCCTCGATGTTTTCTGGTCTTCGATAGAGGAAGTGTTGTTATATCTGTTGATAGTATGATATACGAACATACGGCTGATACCAAGCTTTTGAAGTGTCTGGAACATGACCGACGGCTCCATACCCACTTTGTGCAAGACGATCACTGCAATCCTATTTTCTTTAATATCCTGTTCCATATTGTAATTTGATACCGAACACGAAAAAATATGTGAAATGTCGCAAAATCGAAAGAAGTTTTTAAAATAATATACGTGTTCCAAATTCAAAATAATTAAAAAGTTGAAAAAAAAAGAAAAGTTTTTATGTAACAGTATTTATGGCCAGACTAGTT